>JAPMOB010017788.1:0-10897 GCA_029875015.1 Lepomis gibbosus | reverse complement strand
AGTCCAAGACAAGTATCAAATCTCTGAGCCAGAGTCCAAGTCAAGTCTCAGTTCTACAGTCCAAGACAAGTCTCAAGTCTCAGTTCTACAGTCCAAGACAAGTCTCAAGTCTTTGAGCTAGAGTCCAATTCAAGTCTTTGAGCTAGAGTCAAACTCAAGTCTTAAGTCTTTGAGCTAGAGTCCAAGTCAAGTCTCAAGTCTCTGAGCTACAGTCCAAGACAAGTCTCAAGTCTTTGAGCTAGAGTCCAAGTCAAGTCTCAAGTCTCTGAGCTAGAATCCAAGTCAAGTCTCAAGTCTCTGAGCTACAGTCCAAGACAAGTCTAAAGTCTTTGAGCTAGAGTCCAAGTCAAGTCTCAAGTCTCTGAGCTAGAATCCAAGTCAAGTCTCAAGTCTCTGAGCCAGAGTCCAAAACAAGTCTCAAGTCACTCGTGGTTGTAATGAATGTTGAATCACCTGCTGCGTTCAATCCAGGCTGCTTATAAAACAGCATGACGAAATCTGAATCCTGTTATGAGGAATTGAATGAATTCCTTATTCAGAATTAACGTTAGCCAACGTTATAAATGAACGTGATGGCAGCCGGCGGGACATAAATGATTACGTTAATCGACCACCACAAGTTTGGCAACAAACGGTCATTCATCTTTTCATAACGAACGACAGTTGGAGTAAACCTCCTGTAGGTCTTAGCTAAAGCAAGAAGCAAGCTAACGTTAGATTGCCAATGCTGAGCTAAACATGTTTACTAACCTTCAGTGCTTCCTTGTTTGGGCCAGCTGACACTACGTGTTACGTAGTCAGGTTATAGGTAACGCAGGGAGGGGAATAACAGGAACCTCATCGGACATTTCCTAAAAATAAACATTGTTCACGAGTCCTGCTCTTCGAGTCCAATTCAAGTCTTAAGTCTTTGAGGACGAGTGTCAAGTCTGAAGTCACTGTGTGTGGGACTTAAGTCGGACTCCAGTACGAATCTCCATCTCTGCCAGCTAGACACAAACTTGTGCATGTGCGTAGGTTGCACCTGGGCAGGTATTGTGAAGTGTGTCATATCAGCGCTTTAAAACAAAGTTGATGACAGTGTGTGACAGTGACCCCAAACAGTAATGTTGAAGGCTGTAAAACCAAAACACTGAGCTGAAGATGCTGAAACATTCTTCAGAGCTGAGGAAAACTGCAACATCATAACTCTCTGGGGTTGGCACTACTAGTGGCCACTATCAATTTACAGTTATTTGATTCAGTAATGTAAAAGTATTGATTAGTGTAGCTTTAACTAAAACTAAAACAGACTTTCATGAAAACAAATAAAGGCATTATATTAACTGTAATGAGCAAGACCTGAGATAACTGTGACTGGAACAGACACAGACAACCTGAATCGCTGCACTTTTTCAGTTCAGTACATAATCATTTCAGTACATACCAGACACCAGAATTTAATCTCTTAGGTTTAACAAATTTATGTCTCCACTATGACACACTGCGCCTGTGTCCAAAAATCATCCCTCATTCACTACTCCCTACTCCCTATCTAGGGAGTTCTAGAGGATCATAGAGTGAAAACAACACTTTCGGACACTACTCAGGTCATTCTCTCTGCACTGTAAATTTCGCCATTGCTTTCACACCATTAAAACATGCCGGATCAATGTAGACTGGTGGACCCATCTTTTTATACGGCTTAGTTAGTGACCATTGGTTGTACACTACTTTTCATATGCTTTCTGGGACACTTTGACTCCACTTAATCGGGTATAATAATTCTCACTATACATTCGGACAGCCCAGAAAATGGCAAACTCTCAATATAGTGGACTATATTGAGTAGTGAGTGATTTCTGACACATAATGACTCTTTATCACAGCACCACTTTATGTTTCAGGGACAATGCTGACTTTATTTATACTAAAATACGAATATGTATGTAACTTGTACAAATAAAAAACGAGACATTCTGATTTAAAAAGCAGAGTAACTAACCTTAATGTCTCTTGGTTGTAACATTTTTTTTCCTAGGTACTGTTTCATCAGTAGTTCAGTTCGAAGTCTGTGGTTTATCCAGAGAAACATTTTTTTGGAAGTGCACGTTGCAGTTGAGTTTTGAGCATGTCATTTTTCCATGGTTTGAAAGCTCAGAGATGAAAATCTCAACATCTTGGCACATAAAAGTGAAACTATCTGCATTACCAGCTGCTGTACCAAGTAAGTAAATGGTACAATTCAGCGGTAACTGATCTGACTTTAAATAGCAGGATGCTATTCAGACCTAAGAGTCCACATCTTCTAATTTTAGATAAAGTGATCATGATGGACATTAGGCCTCTGTGTCGGAGTATTTGTAAGTGTTACATGTTCTCATTTGATTAGCTCTCAAACATTGCCACTGGAGATGGATTCGACACCCTGTGGAAAACACTTTAGGAAAAATGATACAAATCAACACACATCCTGCATCCCGTCAGAATTCCCTTGCAACGAATTCCCAAACATAAACACCATCAATTTTGTCTCTGTTCTCGGGCCGAGGTCCAAACCCTGCGGATCGAGCTCTGTTTGTGTCGTTTCTCCCATCCTGCCCAGATTTGGCCACAAGTGTCTTCCACTTGGAAACAGGAAGACTGCCTCTTTTTCTCTCTCTCTCGATCCCTCTCACTAACCTCAGTTTGTCTAAGAACATGACCCTGACTACAGAGATGACTAAGGACGTGTCTACTCGCAGGAATCCCTCCATTTAGACTGGATGGTGGGGCCGAGCTCCAGCTGACTCCACATTCTTATTCTTAGAAGGATTACACATTGAGGATCCAGTGAAGGGCCCTTTCCCATTACATAATGGCAGGGTTTTCCCCCCTAAAGAAGATAAGATCCCACAGCACCAGGCATGTTCGCACAGACGATGTGCAGACCTGTAACAGTGTCAAATGTCAGCATTCATCCCTCCCAAACAGGGCCTTGGTGCTGCACTACATCAACAAGCATTACCACCGTGTCAATTTAGCAAAGAGCGGTGCGGTAGGTCTCACTGTTTGTTTCCCATGGTATTGTTTTTCACATGTTATTGCTCAAGTGGAAAATCACTGATTTCAAACAAAAACTTTACAGGAAGCTGCAAAGACTTCACATCAATTGAGAGGAGTCGCTGATGGCATCAGTAAAAGGTCAGCCAGGCTTGTCTTATTTACTTCATGGAGCTCTGTGATGACGTCTCTCCAAATAATTTCAAGGGTCGCAGTGCCACCTACTGTACTGTGTACTACTGTGTAAAGTCAGAAAGTGACCACCACTTAACAATGTGTAATTTATGACAAGCATATGAAAAATTATTTCAATAGTATTTGCTGACATTTTCCCATACACATACAACCGGAACATTTTTTTTGGGGGGGTGAGTGTCTTTTACACGGGTCAACAAAACAAAAATACAATTAGTGCAAAATACAGCAAAAGAGCTCACTTAAATAATAACTGTACTGAGTTATACAGAGGTGTTTTCTGCTATTTACTCTCACTTTTAAATGGGGTTGACAAAACAATTGGAAAACTTGCCAGTAGACCACAACAGCACCACAAACTACATCCTGCACCTATCTAAAAAAATGATAATCTTCATGGCGGTAGACTGCATTAGTTTTAGCAAGGTGTAACTAAACTGGTGCGCGTGTGCGTGCGTGTGCATATAGTATATACATGTATATATTCAATCCTTCCCAATTAATGACCCAGGATAAAGATCTGAATGTTGATCAACTTCAAAATGAATTATTTTGGCAGCTGATATATTCACCCATTAATACACTGTCAAATAAATTTGAAGCATCATCATACATTTTGTAGATGAAAAAATATTTGTGTAATACCAAAAATAAATATTTAAATATCATCTTAGATAACAAGTGTAGACATCTGGCAGTCTCATTTGCAACGTGACAGCCGCACATGGATTTGGAACAGAATGTTCAGCAATCATATATGGGTGTAATGTTTAGGTGTGCGTCTAATTTTGCAGTTGTAACTTTCAGCATGCAGACTACTTCTTCTCTTCTACTGGATGTAGCTTTTGTCAAGCATCCAGCTGAATGTGATCACTGTCCACCTTCTCTGCAAAGGCTCCAGCTCTCTCATCACAAATAAGCAAGTATAGAAAACAGATGAATAATGCAATCATTTGGGTATCTCTGAAAATCTGTTGGGTTTTCTGTTTGTCTGTGTCCTCACTTCTCTTTTTGCCCATTTAAAATGCAAAGACAAACATCTCAAAGTGACAAAAACAGAGGAAACAAAACACTGCTACAACCAAAACAATCCAGCCGAATGAACTTTTTGTGTTAGTGAGCTGTTCTTCTACCTGCAGACAACTAACAGAGGCATAATCTGAAGGGGGCAGTGTTGCCCCTGTTGTATAAGTCTGTGTGATGACACATGAGGTTTAGTTTGATAGTCACCATGTGTATCTCAGAGCACCTCTAACCGTCACTTCACCAAACTTTTAAAAAATAAAATGATCCTGACCTGCCCTTCATTTTGACATTTAAATTACCAGCACTTGATTACGTTCAAATTAGCCAGCTTAATGAGTAATTATACACTGATTCAGAAAGTTATACAAGGCAGTGTCATCAGTAGCTGTGAGTTTACTGAAGCTGCAGCGTGAAGCCATTCCCCCCCGGCTTTAATTGTAGTCATTACAATTAGCAGCAAAGCCCACATCTTAAGTACTCCTCAAAATAGACGTGATGACTCAGTAAACAGACATACAGTAGTGAAATAAAGTGAAATGCAAGGATGCAATTTCAAGATAAGCAAACAGAGTGAAAGACGGGAAACAGGCTGATGTAAAAAACAAAACAAAAACTGAATATACCTCCTGTGTGAGCGTCTTGGATTTGATTGGCGTGAACCTGATAAAAGGTTAAAGGTTGGCACTTGATGAATAAACTGGGGTTGAGGTAAGGTGTGTGTGTGTGTTGGGTGGGGGGGTGGCCCACTGCTCTGAAGGTGTAATTACTTGATCTCTGGGCGGCTGCAGGGATAATAAAGGAAGAAAGGAAGACAGATGAGAGAGAGCAGGGAGTGGGCCTATGTGAAGAAGATGTGCGTAGGTGTGTTTTCAACAAAGTGTAACAAAGGTATTCTTTCAGTGTGTCAACATGAAAGAGTGCTGAACTAATTGTCTTTTATTTAGGATCTTGAAGCTGAAGCAGAGTCCACTCCTCTCTCCTTGTATCACACCACCACAGAAATCAATGTTGTTTTTGCTTGAAGATGGAAATAAAAATTCAGGACCTGAGCACAAAACTACTGTAAGTCCTTCTAGGCAAAGGTTATGTGCAAGAATATGGAGGGAAAAGGTAAACTGATATTTTTTTAAATCTACAGGTTTTACTTTAACCTGAGGAGGACATGTGAGAAGATCAAAGTAAGGATAAGGCCAATTCGTTTCTTGGATTTTTTATATAGAGCATAAAAAAAGATGTAGAATTGATCAAGAAGCCTGATCTCAGAAGAAGTTTTTAAAAAGCCCTCTTTTCATCACTGTATTAGTCTATTTGGACTGCAGAAACTTTACATAACCATGATACGTCACAGCAGGAAATAATAAAATGAATGATGGCTGGACTCCATTTTAGTTGCTTTGATTCAACACACAGCCAAACAGAAAACATGTAAAACAAATTGAAACTGAAAGAAGATTGTAGAAAAATAAAGAACAACAAAGAGTGAAGAGGCGCAATTTGAAAAACTACAATGCAGAAAGTTATTTCTGGGGCTCTGACTGACTTACACTGTCCCGTGTAGTGCCCTGGTCAGTGTATAAACTTCACTACCACTTCTGGTATTACCGTCTGTCCCAGGACTGCAAAAAGATTCCTCTTTTTCCCCTTTAATGAAGCGTGGCATGTGAAAATGCCCGTTTGTAAAATACTGAGGCAACACGTGAAGAATACAAGATTCATAAGGTTCCGATTACAGGCTGTTAAAGCTGCATTAACAGATTTTTTTTATTTTAACTTTGACTGTGTAATGGCAAAACTGTCACAGGGAACAACAAGCAACTAGCTGGTGAACATAGTGGAGAATCAGATGAATCAGACATTCATCAAAATCTTTATAAGGTAATAATATGTTAATGTAGTGTCTCAGCTTGTTCCGCTATCCCCAAGTAATAATATAAATCAATCCATCTAGCTATATGTGGGTCCAGCCAGGGCTGCACACAAGTCAAATTCTCACTAATATTAAAACAATATTTAAATAAGTTTGTTCTAAGGGCTAAATTCATACGGTTACACCTAATAATAACTGATTTATGAGATGCATGCACACTTCAAATGTATCTGAAACCTTCTTTATCATCTTCTGTATGTATTTTTGATTTTTAAAAATCAGTCACCATAGCCAGCACCTGCTCAAAAAATACACGAAAAGGTGCAGTTTGAAGGGGAATTACATGCTATGATTTTTGTTAGCAAGGCAGTAAATCATTGTTGCAAAAATAATACAGCACAAATGATTTGCCTTTGACAGTCAGATATCAGCACAGTAGTTGAGCTGAGGTTAGAGTCCTGGATTCTCCAGTGATACAAAACCCAGATGAGAGGAATAAATCCTGTCACAATTTCATTTCCTGTCCCTGAAATCATTCCTGATTACAGGTGTCTACTTCTCCAGTGTCCTTTCAGTCATCATGCACAATTAGATGGGTGGAGGGAGGTGAAATCAGACCACATTGGGCTGGAGGTAGAGAGACACTGAGGACACAGACTGATGTTAGACTGGAAAATAGGTCATCCATTTATTTGTTAGCTTTTTCATATACAAAACCACAACTATGGTTGAAATGCAATCATTCTCCATTTCCCCCAAATGTTTGACTGATATCAGAAGGTTTATGAATAAGACAAGAGGACTGAGCTGTGTGTCCATAGCTGTCTGCACTTCAGCACACATCCAACACAAAAACTGCCAACATGTTTTGAAACACTTGACATGAGGAAATTATTCATGTCGTCTGTAGTCTTTGAATCAGAAATTGTAAAATGTTATATAAATGAGGAATGGCATTCCCCGAGCCGTTTCTACTTCTGAAACTCCTCTTAATATTGCACCATTCACTGGTGCATTTGCTTCATGATTTAACACAGAATTTGAATTATAAAGCATGAGCTCTGCTCCAACATATGTCAGTTTTTATGAGTTCTATATTCCTGCCTCTGTATTTGATGTAATTAATTCTGGAATGTGGCAATGATAGAGGCTCAGTGGTGCTGGATGTGGGGGCACCACCATTATGCCAGTAATGAAGCAACTTCTAAAAAGAAAAACAGCTTTTCATAACAACAAGGAAGAGAACTCTAGATTGTTTCATCAAATATTAATTTTCTCTATGTGGAGGCAGTTTCTGTACATCTTCCAAATTTACACAATAGAGTTCCTGACTGTGTTTGAATTAGAATAGGTTGAGACGACTCGTTTGACCACTTAGCCTGCACTACTTTCTCTCTCATTCTGTTTCACTGTTAAATGTCTCTTAATTTACTTGATTTTGCAAGATACAATAATTTAAAAATAATAAATGGGGGGAAAAGCATAACTCACTTAAACAATCTCAGTACTCGAGCAGTGCTACATATTTGCCAAATAATCCCATTTAAGCAAACTATATAATAAACAAATACTTTCTAACTACTTGTAATCCTGTGTTGCTGCATTAATAGTTTAGTCATCTCTTTGTTTATGCCAAATATGCCAAAGAATCTTTTATGAAAGCTTTGAGATCAAAATGCCTACATTCCTGTAATATATTTAGTGACTCAATTTAAATTTATAACGAGGTTAAATGCTTTGATCAGTCATTAAATCAAAAACTCAATAGTGTAGTTGTGTAGTTTGTATTATGCAACATTTTTCATTTTTCGGTGTGCAACCACATTTCACTGTCAATGTAATGTTAAAGTAGATTTGCGTTCTAACCACAGACTATAAAATGCAGCATTTTGTTTTCAACATTTGTTGTTTTGCACATTTGCTTTATTATAGAAAATACAAATGTGACATGCAGCTGGTAAATAATTTTTAAAAACCTAACCAATGTAGGGTTAATAACATTATTTTAATTCAAGAAAACCAGCTGATGAGACAGACATGGATATCACTTCACATGATGCTAGCTAGCAAGCATAGCGTTAGATAACACTACCTTTACACAAAAGGTAGACACATGACAAGATGTTGTACAAAATAAAGCTATGCAAAGCAAAACACAAGATGCATGGCTAGCATTTCCAAAAAACATACCTACCCTTGTGCTGCTATCATGCCATGTTTTTGTTGTGTCAATACTGTGCGCAATGTAGCTAAATCTGATTACTTAATGACATCCCTCCATCAGAATTTTAGCGTGCTATCAGTTCGACCGATATAGTGGGCTGCAGCAATTGTGGGAAATTTAGCGAATTTTAGACTAAGGTTTTGGAAAAAAAAAAAAGAATTTCAATGGTTAACTAAAACTCTGTTTAAGCTGATAAAGAATAAAATAATATTAACAATTTTGAGGTAACTTTGCAACGGACTTGTTACCCCTTTGCGTCATTAATGGACACACAGGGCTCCATGGTCAAGTTAACAATTATTATTATGTAACGTCCAATTCAAAAATAATGTAGTCACAGTTTTGTTAGGTTTCGGAAAAGTTAAAATGGGTAAAAATAAGTATGTTAGTTACACAAGTTAAGTTACGTACTAGTGAAGCTAGTTAGATTAATTTCATATGTTGTGTAGCTTAAGTTAAAAAGGTCAACGTTCACTATTGGTTTCACACTTGGTGTGAAAGTTGAGTTAAAAAGTGACGCCAAAGGATTTTGAACAAGCATCGCCATGACGACTTGGAAGAGAGAACAGAGTGAAAATTCCCCTGCAGACCATAAAGCATTTGCCAAAAGGCTACCATTATAATAGAGAGGTATGTAAAACTGCTAAGAAGACACCCCAAACTGCAAACAAGGTCAATTACTCTTTCTATCATGACCTTTTCATCCATGGAGGTTTTTATATTTCCTCAAGCTGAAGAAATACTACTGTGCATATTCTGTGGGCAAAATACCCTCTGCAGTAAGTCACAGCTTGTGACTCTCACTGCTTCTACCGATCAATTCGATTTTTGCCTCGCTTCTGCCTCAGTAAAAACATCTGACATCAAGAATGCAGCCACAGGGCGAGGTTAGCACAGTTGGTAGAATGTGTGCCCCATGTACAAAGGCTGAGTCCTTATCGCAGCGGCTTGATTTTGAGTCTAGCCTGCAGTTCTTTGCTTTATGTCACCCCTTGTCTCTCAGTCCCTCATTTCCTGTTTTATGTCACCTGTTTTTTTGGGGGGGAAAAATACATTCAAAAGACTGAATGCTGTGTCTGTGCGTAAATCACCCAGCTTCACACTACGAGTTCATAAAAGCAGAGTAATTATCACAATCAAAGAAATAATTAGTCTGACTATATATTCAAATAAATAATTACACTATAAATTAAAGCCAACAAGCTGAGGCTAACTATCCAAAGCAATGCCGCAGACCAAACATAAAGGGTTAAATTGCTTCATTTTATGAATAAAATGATGACAACTGTAAAAAATTGTAACATAAACCAAACGCACCTTACATGCAATGTATTCACTGTTATCTAACATAATCTAACAGGCTTGGCTGTGAGAATATTCAAGCCATGAATACTGTTTATTCCAGCAACTCTAAAAGTACCTATGTAACATTCAAATTACTTTTTAAAAGAATTAGTTACAAAGTTAAGGAACGGTCAGTATTACAACTTGTTCCATGATAATTACATAGATGGCACTTATTAATTTTGTGTAGACTGAAAGATTTAATGTCAGCACATACCGTGAGGTCTGGGTGGCAGCTTGTGCTTTTACTGAACTTGTGCCTGAAGAACTGCTTCATCAATGGTGTCAACATCACCTCTGGTAATGTCATTATAAACACTTTCCCCACTAGGTGAAAAACCTGAAGAACAATAAAAACAATAACCATCACTTTTATAGTTTGCTCATGGGCACATAGATGTAATTTTATGTTCCATTTTTATGTTCTGTGTTAAGAATAAAAATGTGTATGCTAGTGTGGGTTTGCTCTGTATTAGCAAATGAATATCATACACTGCGCAAAAGTGGATCATGCTTTTTAAATTAAATCAAGTATGAGTGTGAAGTTGGGGACTTTTAGGTGTCTGCCTGGAAACCCCAAAACAGCAGACTGAGCTCTGTATACGATTAAAAACAAAACTCTACTTACAGGTTTATTTTGCACATGTTCTGATAGCTTCAATTACTTTAAATATGACACAATAAATGATCAGGTCTGGTGGCCACAGGGTAGCCAATGGGATTTCCCAAAATCGCCATTGTTTGCTTAACGTCCAAAGTACATTGCATTATTTTATTTATTTATTTATTTATTTTGTGGCTGTACTTCTCACTCTTGGGGTACCCGATCATATGCCTTAGCCAGACCCACAAAGCACATGTAGACTGGATGGGCATACTCTTAGGCTGCCTCCATGATCTTTGAAAGAGTGAAGAGCTGGTTCATTGTTCCATGACCCAGACAGAGTCCGCATTGTTCCTCTTCAATCCAAGGTTCCATTATCAGCCGAACCCTCCTCTCTAGCACTTTAGAGTAGACTTTACCAGGGAGGCTGAGAAGTGTGATACCCTTGTAAATGGCACTAGCTGGTCATCCCTTTTAGAACAGGGGAGCCACTATCCCGGTTTGCCACTCCCAGACATCCAAGACATCCCCTCCACATATGGAGTTTATAACTAAAGTTCAGGAACAGGACCGCGCCTCCGTCCATACCAATCAACCACCTGCGCCTCATCCAATT
>JAPMOB010017783.1:0-15706 GCA_029875015.1 Lepomis gibbosus | reverse complement strand
TCTTTCAGTAGACAATGAAACAACATTGTTTCTTAAAGGCATGGCTTAATGAAATAAGAAGTAGGCTAATAAATTAAGAACTGGGAGGACATGAAGGCAAATCTTATGAAAATCCTGATTGGATCTTACATGTAGTTTTCTATTATGATTCCGAGCAGATGCATGATTGTATTATGGCAAACATGGAATATGGTTATTTTCTGTTTAAATGGTGAAAATTAAATAGAACCTTCACTCGGGTGACATTACATTCATGGGCTCCCTCCCTCCCCCTCTCTCCCTCTGCATGCTCTCATCTCGTCCTGCAGGAATAGACTCTGTTCCTCCGCCGCTGCAGCCTGACTCTGACACAACCGGCATGTCTGCAAACTGAGAGCCGCACAGAGACGCAATCCCTTCTTTGAGACGCTTAACTTGTGATTTCTTTCTCGCCGCTGAAGGAGAAGGACGGTGGTTAAAAAGCTGCGACTAGGCTTTTTTTTCTGGAGGGATACAGACTTGGAGGAGGATCAAAACAAGGTAAACGGCGTCCGAACAAGCAGAGACAGGGATGTTTGTGTGAGGTATTACTGTACGGGACCGGATGGTGATAGGTTCGTGCACTCGGTAAAAGATGCTGATGCTTCCATACACCTCCACACACAGCCTACTGTGCGCATAACGTACTGACTTCTGGAAACCTGTACTTGTGTGTGCAAGCTTGCGGGTGCGGTAAGGTAGGGTACATACTGTAGGCTACTGTACTGTAATTGTGCCGAAATGCTGCACCGCACCAGGAGCTGGGAGTTAGTAGCTACTGTAAAGGTTCATGCGAGGAGAAACTGCTGCTGCTGCAGATGACGACTTAGAGGAAGGAAACCAGGAAATGATTTAAAGAAGCGCAGCTGGTGCAGATTCGACTTTGGGCGAATCAAGATGACTCGGGGACGAAACAGTGATGTATTGATGAGTGCCGCAAGTTTTCAGGAGGGTTTTTGTTCCTGCTAGCCTTTACTGCAATGGCAGAGGGATGCTGTAAAATGCAGCAAAACTACGTGGGGTTGTTGTGTCGCAAAAAGATAGTAAAAAAATCAAGTAGCCTACAATATTGTCGCTAGAAACTCGGGCTTGAGTTTTACAACTACTAGAAATATCAAAGGAATATTATAATGATAACGTAGAAGATTTGGTAAGGTCTGTAAACTCACCATGGGATAGCCTCAGACACAGTCCCAACAGCAACAGTATAGAATCATGGAAATTTTCAACGGTTATTATAAATTGACTATTGAGCTAATAGTCATATCATAGGAGATTAAATGCCATATTGCTAAATATTCTAATAAACTACTATTGCTCAATATATACTCACAAATTAGAACCAGAAACACAGTGTAAGACCTTGTAGGAAAGCATCTTGAAAAAAGAGTCATTTTTATCTAATGCTCTTGCAGAGCATTGTGTGAGGTGACGCTCTATAAGGCCTACGTACTGACACAAATAGTGCCCCCACTTGCTCATCTTTGACCCTGACCCATGTCTCCCGTTCTGGGAGTTATTTCCATGAGGATACACTACAGGCAGCCAGGCAGCGTCAGCATAAATCCACACAAGATGGAGAGTTAGTTTTAAATTGAGGACGCAGGTGCTTTGGCAAAACTCGGGACACTGTGTTTTACTGGAGGGTAAAGCAACCTTAGCCCAGTTAAACCACCCTTTTTTGTTCCTTGGGATAGAGGTGATCACATTTTGAGGCTGTTTAGGCTGTAAATTCATACTACTCACGAAGTAGAATTAAAGTGATCTAACCCTATGTAAAGATTTTGTGATTTTTGTGAAAAAAATTAAAAGAGCTTTTCTTTTTGGTGGTTTTGGCAGACCATTGCCAAACAAGGATATCCGCCTGGAGGTCGTTTCTTGTCCGCATCGAGCCTCATCATCATCATCCTCATCATCCTCCTCCCCCATCCCATCAAACTCTTGTATATGAAAGCCACTGGAGGGAAACAGCCTGTCCTAACAGTGGTATTCATGCAGTCATAGCTTGTTTTTTCTGTCCCCTGGCTGCAGGTCTGTCCCCGATAACGTGACCACTGAAGGAAGAGAACACAGAACTGCTTCATCATGAATTTTGTAATGAAAGCTGCGATGGGAGGTGAGTAGTCTGCTGGGCTGGAGGTTGATTTAACAGCACTGCAGTGTAAAGGATTGGAAGGACTGTTTAGTAGCAGTAGCAGCAGCAGCAGCACTGTACAAGTACCGGCCCGATAGTTATGAGGATGGGTAATCCATCCTGCACCAAACTCCTGATTTCAAACAGCTACGCATTCCCTCTCTATTGATCTGCATCTATCTTTTAAAAACCTCATGACATCCTGTAGGTCAAGTCCTTGACAGTGCCAGAATGTTAAAACCTGACATGATAAGGATTATGGAAACCTGTTAATTTATTGTTGTTCTACATTTCTGCTTTTATTGAAAAAATGTCTTTGTGACCAGTGAATCCTAAAACGTGTATCATGTCTCGGTAAACGAGGTTGGGACTTATGCAGATGAAACAGGACAGAAGCACCAACAGCAGTAGTATCGGGTCTTGTCATATACTAATAATGTATCTGTCAACCTTGTATGTCCGAGTGTCACTTTCTCAGGACAGCAGCAGCCTTATTTTTAGCATGATCTTCATGCATTTTTGAGTGTACTCAGTGACATTTGAAAAGGAGATTATATGCACAAGGAATGCTTAATTTTCTGCTAATCCTTTTAATGTTGAGTTGACGTGAAAATCCCCCCAAAATTAGAATAGTGAGGGTTTTTTCACACAAGTTGAAAAACCAGGCAGTCTGTGCTTTTTAAGCCAACTGTTGGCGTCTTTTGAGGCAAGAGAAATAGAGATGGGCTACTTTGCCAGGAACTATGTCTAACTTTTTTTTATGAGACTTTTGTCCTTTAAAGCCTTCAGGTATTATCCTTCAGAATATTATCTTAGCTATTATTTGCCCCCTAATTAGTCCTCATTATATCTCTGTAATTCATCCGCCTTGTCAGCTATAGCTTCACGGTGAAAGGCAGGAAAGTGGCACCAGTAGTTATAATGCAGCAGTCGCACACTTACTGGTCAGTCATGCATCATGCCGAGCTATTGTTGTTCAAGTTACAGAGTTTTCAGGCATTTATTGTTGCGATGTGGAGCTTAAGCTCAGCCCTGCTCCTCATTGGGATGCAGTGGATGCAGGCGCTGCCTCATTCTGCATAGCTGCTGTGCCTCGTGTCTGCGCTATGGATTCTTAAATCAACTGCATTGTATTGGATGCTAGGGTTTTTTTTGCTGGCCACTGCTCTAACCCAACCCTGACAGCTGTGGGTGTTGCCTGTGTATGTGTGTCTGTACTGTGCCTGTGCTAGAGAGATGTTTTATAGATATTGCATAGGACAGAGAGTGTGTGTACTGCATCTCCAGGCGAGATGAATTATGGAGGCTGCACTGGCCTTCTTCATGGTATAGATTTGGGACACAGTGACCTCTTTCCACAGAAATGTCTGTGAAAATGCTGACAGCGCACTGGATCTTTAAAGCTCCCTGGGGGTGGGGATCTATTAGCCAGATAATCAATCAGCTAAGCTCTCAAACTGATGGCCAGTAACTGTCAGTCAATACATCAATATTAGTGAAATATTTTTAACCAGTTAAACTGCATTGTTGGGCGTGCTTATGGTTTGGTGGTCTAAGTTGCAGCTGGGGACGTCTTCTCAAATTTTCTGCCTGGCTTTACTGTCAGCTATCAAATAAAGGCCAAAAACTAGTACTAATTAGCAAATGTTTGCATGCAAACTCACTAAACTAAGATGGTGAACGTGGTAAAATTATACCCGCTAAACATCAGCGTGTTAAGTTTGTTAATGTGAGCATACTAGCATTCTGATATTTGCGTTTAAATTTTGACTTCCTGAATTTGGGTCTGCATGACGTAAAATTTCATCTACCCATGTCTGCAAGGTTTCGGACTGTACATGTTACCCAGCATGTGTGGACACGTCCACCTGGATACCTAATGTGCTATAAACTGAGCTACATGTATGCCTTTGCCTGCCTTTTCTGCACATTTAGTCATATTGGATAAACTGGTTTTGAAAATGAATCTCTTCAAACAATGAATTATGTTATTTCACTGTAACTGTAAAACTAAGGATCAGCTCTTAAAGCCTGTTGTGTTGTACTTGCACTTTACCATCCTGTGATTGTTTTGCTTCTATTTGGATGTGGATTAGCTACATGTGTTTTGCTGAGTATGATGAGTGTGTGAAAGAGAGGATGCTGCCAGTGCATTAACTAATCCTCCAAGGCTTCTTTGGTTACAGATACTTGGAAGAAAACAGCGACGTTTAGCTGTGATGACTCAGCATGGCCCAAATCCAGAGCAATACATCTGCAGAATTCAGATGTTTCTTGGGTGTTCTGCATTAGCCATGTTAGCTATACAGTACTGTTACATTGTCATTTGCAAAGTAAAAGTACATGGAAACAGGTACTGTAGAAGAAAGGTAAATAAAACAGCTGTAGCGCTTCATATAAATTAGCATTTCAACAATTGAAAAAACTTAATCTAAAACTTAGAACACCTATTTTACGTCCTTAATCCTCACAACGCTAACATCCGAGATAAGATGAGCTTTCAATGATTGTCTTGCATAGCCAATTAAAAAAAAGGTAGGTCAGCTGACATTGGTGTATTTTAAGTCATTTTAAGTATTACATGTCTAGTGTTAACTGGCCTCTAGTTTAGATCTGCAGCAAAAAAAAAAAAAAAACTAAGAACATTTAAGTATGTGCTCCATCAACGCATCCCCCCAAAATGGTTCATGGCTATATCTGATTATACATGCCAAGGTCAATACAAGGAGGCAGTTTTCATACCTGGATGCATTAAAACCGAATTTGAAATGCTCTACCTTTTGAAATGACTTAACCTTTCATAGCACATCTCAGGAATGTATTTGAAATCAGGTGGGAATTCAAACTGCTTTGGGTGGAAGAGCTTCTCCATCACCACCATTTGTACAGTACCTTGTATTATGAATGCTAAATATTTTTCTGTGCACTATAGGATACCTTTCTGGCCTTCCTTAGCTGGTTTATACACATTTTAATCAAAAGGATACTTTTGATTAAAATTTTAAAAGGATTTTTTTTTCTCTCCAGATTTTCTCCATATGATTTGATTTCTTTATTGTGTGACTTTCTTCTGATCTAGTATGTCAACACAAGAAATAATAGTGCACCTTGCTTTCTTCGTTTACAATTTAACTGTTTCAAGTGCTGGACAAGTATGGTAGGCAATATCTCACTAACGGTCCTTATGTAATAGATCTCTCCGGCCCACAAAAACAGAGGGACAGAGCCTTATTGCTGCAGATGCAACTAATTATATGTAACCATCAATTAATAAAGTCTTAACATGTGGATGATCACTTTTTAAAAAACGTTAAAATGCTCTACCTTCGGTTCCCTACATTACATTTTGTGAGTGGCCACTGTAGCCCACAGGCCCTTAAAATGTCTCTTCCTAGAAACAAAGATAATTAAGTTTTGCTTTATTCTACAGTTGGGATAAGTAGTAATCAATCGAGTACGGTTGTTATTTGGGTGCCATGAAACAAGCCCTTACATTTGCTTTTGCACCTAACATTAAATTCAGAAACCACTATGGTTTGTGCATTGATTGCTTCTGCTCCTGAGTGCTTGGGTGCTGACTCTGTACTTCCCAACTACTGAAAGCTGAAGTTAGTTTGACAGAATAGGGGACTGTTAAGTGAGGTAGACACTAGTCCCAATGTGTGGAGCTCAATCAAACTGTGAAGGCCTCGGGCATCGGTGAAACCTTGACTATATCAGCAGAAAAGTCAGTACTATGCAGCCAGAAAGTGAATAGTAAGGTTTAATTGTAAAATTTACAAATGTTTAACTGTTATGTCTCATTAAAAATGTGAGTCTGGCTCAAAGTTAAAAAACAATCTGCCTCAATGTCTGGCGAACATTAATTCAAATGCACATTTCAACATTAATAATCATTAGCAGATTCATTTTGGAGACATACCAGTAAATTTAATCACTGGGTAAATTTGTGCCAAGGAGCTGCCAAGCTTATGCTTGCCTTTAGACAAGACTGTATATTTATACAGCAGTGTGTCTGGTTTGGTAGGATATCACTTGGCGTGATTTACAGCACCGAATAGGATGATGGCGCTATTGCATTTTTTGAGCATAAACAATCATCAACAAAAAGCTATTAGCTATGGCTATCAATCATTTTGGGAGTTATTCATGGTAGTTGGACTAATATTTAACACGGAATCAGACAATATTTTCATGATGTTTAAAGTTGATCCTTTGATTACATTATTTCCTGTAGATGTACTTCTATTTGAGGCAAATGTGTGTTGTGTGCTACATATTAAGCAAAATTGACTTGACGTGATTAAAGATGGGAGACTTCTTATTTTGAACAGCTAAATAAAGATGCAGATATGAATAGGCTCACTGACTCATTTCCTCGCTGTAGGCTGACACCAGAAGAGGTAAAATGTATGTGCTCTCTGGATAAGACCCTTAATGGCTTGTTAGCATTGTGCTGTGGATACTTTAAAATGGGTCATGACAGTGAGTGGCCTAGTCCTGGCTGAAGCTTTGTGGCAGACTCAAAGAGAAAACAAAACATATTTCATTTTCAATCCTTTTGGAGGCTACACTGTCAGTTTAGCTTCCCAATACAACAAACCTTTGCTGTTGCCAATGTTTTTTGTTTTGCAAAATGGTGCAATTTAAAAAAACAAGCTATCGCTATTTTGTCGTGATATTGAAAGGCAGCTGACCCAACAAATTGTCATTTTTTTAGTGTACTGGATCTGACATTTAACAATAAGGCTGATAGTATTATTTTTATTTATTATTGTCAAAACTCATGAAAAAAACTAAAACCTGTTAATCGAAAGTCTGATACATCATACTCCTGATATATCTTCCGTGCCACATACCTCCATAGTTAAAAAGACATCAGAAACATTTGCTAAAAAACTACAATGCCCAGCTGTTTTAGGAAAGTACATCAATTCCCACTAATGGATGGCATTTCCAGTGGTCAAGTATGGCAAAGCTGTGTGATTTGAGGTGAAATGAAAACAAAAGACACCTTGAGATGTTCTTCCCTCGTCTCATCTCCTCAAAGTACGGATAATCACATTTAGCGGCACTCTTATATGATTGGTTGAGGGAATCAGGTCTTCATTGCTTGATTGGTCTGAAGGGTTACTGCTGATACACACACACACACACACACATACACACACACACACACTTCTGCATCTTCTAGTACATTACTCCAGCAAATCAAATTCAATTGATCAAATTGACCTTGAGCTCCTCCTAGAGTACAAAGTGCGTGCGTCTACACATGTGTTTTTGACAGTATATTTAGATTCTATGAAAAATGCGTTCAATCATTTAAATCCCGAATGGTGAGAGGGAGAGAGAGACTGGCAGAGAGAAAGAGAGAGAGAGTGGAAAGGCTGTTTGTATTAGAAACCAGATGTCCGTGAAAGTTTTATGTACCACCTGCTCTGCTAAATGCATACTGCAATTAAAGGACACTCATCTTAAATGAATCACTTCATTTTCTTCAAGCAAGTAAAAAAGCAATCCCAGTGCTGTGAGGTCAGTTGTTTAAGAAGTATATCTTTTAATAAATACTTTACTGTAATGATACTGAGCAGTCTTGACACAAGGCAGAGAACGAAAATGACACTTGACTGAATACACACACTCTATTTGCTGATTCACTTTTTTGGTGAGTCCAAAGTCCCACTATAGCTTGCAAAACCCATGTTGCTCCATGGGATGGAGGGAGCAACATATTGACAAATTTGCTAGTCAGTAATGGCGCTGAAGTGTAAAGTTTTGAACTTCATCAAGTTGACATTTTGACGTGAAGTTGGCACTACACAAAGCAAAAAGGACCAACCTGCGTTGTTTACATCAGTATTGGCTGACCAATAGAGGGGTGCATCTTTAAGGAAGCCCTAGGCGACCATCGATACATATCTTTATTTTACTCTGTTTTCCTGTGATAACAGGATAATTATCTCGTGATCTCGAGATAACGACTGTTGTTTTCTTGGGATTTTGAGATAAATAAACAGTAGTTTACACTATTAACACGGGTTGGCAAGAAAGTTTCTTTATCGCAATTTCAAGGTGCTTTCAGTGTCACTGATTAGATCAGTTGGTAAGGCACAGAAGTCATAGGCTTAAGATTATGAGTTTGAACTTCATCCGTTATCACGGGAAAACAAAGGGAAAAAAATTTGAATTGATGGCGGTTTAGGGCTTCTGTACATCTGCAATAAAATGTAGACTATAAATGTTCTATGTTGTCTTAAATTACTAACAGGTCATGTACAGTATTTCCGGCCTGAGGCGCAAGAATCTTTCCCAATTGCCTCTAAGTTGTTGTTATCTGAACGCTGCTGATTTACACACTACCACTAGGGTGGCTGCAGAGAGCAAGATGCTCGTGGCACACCTCACAAAATCTGTAATTTAGCTGGAATAGAGACAGAAAATTCTGATAAAAATAACGCCTTTTGAGAGAGCATTGCAAGAGAAGCAAGAAGTCAAAGAGCTTGAATCTGATCAACCTGACACCATAATTCATCAACAACCAAGGCTGACAGACAGGCTTTAGAAAGTCAGGTGACGTAGTATAAAGATTGCTACAGACTGGAGAGGGATGAATGGCACAGGACTTTCAGCCCAGAGATTGCTGTTTGTGCCACATGCGTAACCAAAAGTCAATGTTGATTATTTTAACCCAAACCATGGCTTATATGGTTGCTTACTAGCTTGCAGGCTATTTCTTTCTTTCCTTTGTTGACACATTACTAAGCGACCACCAGCGACTGTCAGTTAGTAGAATATCGTGACACTGGCAGCAGGAATGTGTATTGCATGCCTGTGTAGGTCCTTGTGTGCATGAGTAATACAAACAAAATGGGCATCAAAATATTGCTTCATGCTCTAATGGTCAAAATCTCCACATGGTATGTTTAAGCCTGAAGCCACTAGTAGTGCAAAAGTGACCAAGACTACCACCCAGCCAGCCTGCAGCCAATAGTCTCTATACAGGGTCTGAATAGTGCAAAGAAAGAAATAAGTGGCAAACTGATCCGGTCAGGCTGTACTGCTGTTTCAGACTGTTTGTGTCAAAAACTACTATGTCATCAGTATCATCCTCTTAAGACATGCAGCCCACACCAAAAACTGGCACTCGGAAAGCAGCATGGTATACATCACCAGAGCAATGACAAGTGTTAACAGCTGCCGCACTGACAACTCTTACTCTCTCCATAATGCACATTAGACTGACTGGACAGCCGAGACACAGTAACTCTTCCAAGCTGCCTTAACAGAAGTTGGACAGATGAGATATGCTGTAACTTATTGCTGAGGTATCAGCGAGTCCTGGGCTACAAGAAAGAAACAGTGTTAGTTTGATGACGGTGACACAGACAGGACCAAAAAATAACAAGAAAAAAAAGAAGGAAGCTGTCTGCTCTGCCCTCATAGATACTGTGCGTCAGAAAGTCGAGACCTCTTCATGACCACATCTCATCAGCAGTGGTGAAACTCAAACTTTTATGGTGGGAACAAGGATATGACATTACTCCCAGCCCGCTGATTCCATGTCAAAAATTCGTAAAACCCTGCCACCTGGTTTTGCTAAATAATATTAGTGGTTCTCTATATTTGTCCATTTGGGCTACTGTGGAAACATGGCAGCACAACATGGTAAATTCCATGTAAGGGGATCCAAGGTGTATGTAGATAGAAATGGCTCATTCTAAGGTAAAAAAAAACATTATGGTTCATTATGTAAGGTCTTTATACACAACTGTAAACATAGTTATTGATATTATTTGCATTTCTGTCAATAGATCCTCCTAAATATTAGCCACTGAACCTTCTATTTAAGTAAATTGATTTTAAAATTACCATAATGTGTTTTTTAGAACACATGAATTTAATGTTACTACTATAAAAACTACTGACTTTGTCTTTCTAGAGTGAGATTTGTGAATGCATTTGGCAAAATATTTTCCTTGCACCCAGACCCTTAACTTTTCTTTCACTCTGATGTAAAAAAAAAAAAAAAAAAGCTATAGAAACTATATTTCTTAAACTGTGGTTCAAGAGAGTTTGCATTTGTAAATTCAAGCCCCAGTGCAAATAAAGCAGCCTTACTCACTGCTTGATATATTGGGCAAAGCTGCTCCACCTGAGGGAAATTTAAGCAGACTCAAAACTCAACTGCCACCAATTATGCAGTGGAACAACAGTGAGCACGCTGTCTCCTCCTTTTCTGCCAATTTCTCCCCTGCCACATTTTTTCCCCTGCTGTTAAGTAAGCCGTGTTGAGACAATGGTTTCTGTCCTGAAGGCCAAACCTACATCTTTATACTCATCCGCTTTCCCACCACACTTTGGATTTAGAGAGGGATTTGCCTGAGAACCTTGAGTGGGGGAAAGAGTAGATAAGTGCTGCTTATCAGATGCCGCCAAAAGTTCAAGCACTGGGAGAGTTAGCTAAGGTTAGTCTTCTTTTCTTCTTTCCCTCAAGATTTTGGATTTAACAATGATTTCGCAAAAAACTTTTAGAAGGAAAGGATTAGAGAGTCGACGCCTTTTATCTAAGCAGTGAAGAAATGTCCATGTATCAGGAAAAGTATCATAGTATAACTTTACCTCTGGCGGAAAAGTTGAAAGGAGATTGTTGCCAAGGGGAAAAAGGACAGAAAACCTTTACACAGGGATCAGCTGATCTGTAGGTGTGACGGTTTGCGGCATTATCATGGTGGATTCATGTGAGGGACAACCAGTGTTACAGACCTCCAAGTCAACTCCTAAACAGTGTTAGCATTTTAAATAGTTAATAGTTAAAGTTAAATAGTTAAATTCCATTCAAATATACGTGTAAACCGGCTTTGTATTGTATTTCTCTACAGAGTGGCTCTCTGTCTTTGCTGATGTTGACTCATTATAATTTGAGTTATACAAAAAATGAAAGGAGGCTAAAGGCCAACCTGTCAGCTTTCCATTACAGGCTTTTATCAGCTCATACTGAGTATCATTTCGACAACTACTACAACCTTATACAGTATGCCGGGATAGTGTAGAGACGCTTTAATCAAAAACATAGCTTGACACAGCTTAGGCAATGTGATGCCTGAGTGCTTAATAGAATTATTCTGGTTTGAAAGGACATTTCTGTATCTCTAAAATAGCTCACAAAGCAGGAGCAGGGGATAATATGTAGCTCAATATAACTCAGGGCTTTGTCTCCTAGGATCCTCTTTTTCACATTTGAACAAAGACAACCTGAATGTGCTAATAAGATTTTGTGAAACCAGACCAAGTTTGTTTTGGTTTGCCACAGTGTCGTTGAAAGAGGTACTGGAGGTGTTTTTTTTTCTCGGTCGTGCGTGGTGAGAGAATCTTGTGACAATGGGGCTTAGCTGGTTGTGAGTCATTGCACCACTTATAGGATTCAATAGCAATGTTTATATGGAATATGGAATCTGAATATGAAGATATTCAGATACCCAGATAATAAGCTGATCCTGAATCCTCCTTTGCAGTATGTCAGATAAGCTCTTACCAATTTGGATACATCTGGGATATTCTGAGATTACTAAGGATATTGATATTGACCCACTACTGCATGAATTATGTTTTTGCACTTTGCAAAAAATATTGCATCCTATTTTCTTGAAGATTTGAAATTACAAATTAACAAAATAAATAAAATCCCCCCACCCCAGATTTTATTTTGTTGCCTCAGGGCAACACTATGCAGTATTGGATTTAAATCACCAAGAAAAATTAAATATTGTCTCAACATTTATTAGAAAAAATCAAGAAGGAACTGGTACTTTTTTCACTGAAAATAATGTAAAAAAAAATAAATCCCACCAGTGGCTGGTCTCTTTTCATCTCCAGACTTTTCCCAGAATCTCTGTGCAATATAGGAGTTGAGTAAGAACAAAAACTAGCCTGACTGCATAATGTTGCCCTGAGCCAACAAACAACACTACTTTTTAAATATACATTTGACGACAACATATATTTTTTAAAAAAACAAGCAAATTTTATTCTTAAAGGGGCTATATGTAGTTTTTAGTTTTTTGTTGTTTTCAATGAAGTCACTTAATAAATCAAATTTTCACTGGGTGATTGTCAGTGGGCTCTAACCTCACTTAGCAATGAGGCACACGCTTGTTTTCTCAGGTACTTGGAACAGTCGGTGAAAACAGTCACAGTGAGAGTCACATTCGCCACTAACGCTGAGCAGTTGCTAATGTTATCCGGTGCAAAGTTGTAGTGCTTTCCACCTTACTTCACCAGCTAACGCGACCCATATTACTATCCTTTGCACCACCGGTATTATGTCAAAGTGTTGACTTAGCGTGCAAAAAATGATGTAACGGTAAAAAGTAAATGTAGAGCGATTTGTTTGCTAGGTTATAGGGATGCAAGGCAGGGCAGCCAGCTAACTCTAATTAGCACGGATCTAACACTTCTTAACGTCCAATTTAGATTTATTGTCGATTTAGGAAGGCCCATCCACTAACGTTACAGTAAAGTTACTTACTGCGGTCTGTTATAAAGTGAAGCATCTCATCGATCTCATATTCAGTCTAGCTCACTAACCGTTTAGTTATCATCCAATACATTTAGTTGTGGTGAAAGCGCCAGTGAAAGATACACAAATAGTAATAATAGGTACTGAAAAGCAGCAGGCGAGCTAACGCTGATGTAGCACGTCGGCTAAATGCAGTAAATGTACCGTTACCATGTAATGAGCGTGGATTAGTTCAACCTCAAGCTGATAGAAATGTAAGGTTGCAGTGGGAGTTTACCTGAAAAAAAAATCTGTGTGGGTAGCTGTGAGAACCAAAAACGTATTCTGTTGCCTCAGGGCAACGCTATGCAGTAGAGGGTTAATTTTATTTTTGATTTTCCCAGTATGTTCAACCCATTGTTTTGTTGACTCAATCATAGATCAAAGAAAAAGGGCTGTATCAGAGAACATGCCATTTCTATATCTATAAACTAATCTATAGCGTTATCTATAAACACTAATTCTTAATTGGTCCAATGCTGTTGCAGTGTTTGCTTATATCAGCAGCTGACAGGAAATAAACTTGGATGCAGACTATTTCCTAGCAACACGTTTAAGAACAAATGGACTCTATACAGTATGTATAGATGCAGTGCGAGTAGTGATCAAAGTTGCCATTAAATAGCCCAGAGTAACACTTTAACTGGGATATGAGCCGCTATTTCAAATACTATTTACATGTAAATGCTATCATTAATGCAAAGTCACACCAGATATTTTGCATAATGCTCAGCCACATATGCTCATACATGCACACGATTTTGAAAACCCATGAAAGGTAATTGCTCAACCACACAAGAACTCATGCATGAGAGCCTAAAATGGCATTAAGCAATTATTAATATTCACAGGTGCATCTGTCATTTTAGCTCTACTTACCCCTCTCTTCATTACTATGTTTCTCTCTCATGCATATACAAACTTAAAGATAGTGGATCGTGGCCAGGCAGATATTGCTATGTCAGCTTCTCTGTGCTGATGCAGCAATACCTCAGTTTACTATGGATTTCCTCTCTTTCTCTCTGAATTTTTTTCTACTCTGTCAGTTAAATCCATGTGACTCGTTAATGTGAGTGAGTGAATTTATTTTTTAGTGTTAGAAACCTATCTGCTGTGGTGTGTTCAGCAATTCCCAGAGACAGTGTAGTAGTAGTAGTAGTAGTAGTAATTAGCCTGTCGGTGGCCATCTTCTTTGTCTCTTCAGCCATTTTGGCTCTCACGCTGTCCCAATTCTTGTGTATTCCAAACTATGGATGTAGAGTATTTATCAAAAGATGCGGTGTCCATAGATTGTGACCCACTCATTCAAATGAAAAGCTGCTTACCCAGTGCATACCATCATCTTTTTTGGTATCCATAATGCCCACATGTTCTATTAAAGACCAATTGAAGTTAAAAAGCATTTTTTTTGTCTCATGATGCAACGCCAATTTCTAATTAATCCAATAATACAGTTAGAAGAAGAAGAAGAAAGAAGCTAGCTCGGTATTCTCAGTATGGATATCATGGCAGAGGCTGTGAAGAGACTGAAGAAGATGTTGTCAGAGGAAGTGAGGGAGAGAAAAAGAGAGCGTGACCGAGCAAGAGACTGGGCAAGAGTAAATATTGGATGCCTGGTGTCATAAAACATTTGCAGAAGAAGAGGATGCAATGAGATGACATAATGAGCGCCAGTAAAACCTCAAACTGTGAAAAACAATGTAGAAATCATGATGGAAATATAGCATCTGTGTTAGTTTCGTGTATTAATTTGAGGAACATTAAACTCACATTAAACTCACATGCTAGTGAGCTGTTATTTTTCATCTCCTCAGTGGAGCATTCATGCTTCATGTTATGATTAATTGGCTGTGTTCTGTTCAATAATTTCACTCAGGTTTTAAAAATAGGTGCATGGAAACACACCTATAGGCAGATGGTCACACTGGAAAAAAGGCACATAATCTGAACAGAATCCCACATTAGCTTGTTTCTGCTAACACCTCCTTTCTACACCTTAGCTTGTTAAACAAGCAACCAAACAAACATTCACAGGGGAAAAGTGCTCCTCTAGTGTCAGAGGGCTACAGCACAAGTTTGTTTGCTTTATCTCTCGTCCTCCTGCTTGAGCTGAGCCTGCCAGCTGCTGTCAATCAAACACACACACGCACACAGACACACCCCTCCAGCCGGCTGGCTGAGACAGACTGTGGAGCATTTCTGATTTCAGTATTAATAACGCACTGACATTATGGCGCTGTTTCTGATGGTCATTATTTCAGTTGTTTGCTTGTTCAGTGTAAAAGCACAAAACTGGGCCCATGCAAGCCCTGTTTATATTATAGGGAGGGGGGATGCAGCTTTATATACGGGCTTTGCATATTTAACTAGATTAAAATGATTTATTATTTTACTGGAAAAAATATTTCTTACATAGTCACCAGAATATATAACAAAAAAGAATAACAAAAAAACATATAATTGTACAAATCTCATTCTCCTTTCATAGACGGCAGTTTTCTTTCCCTGATGCTTTTATTTATTTTACCGCCCTTCCTTTTTCTCCTTCATTGCTTTTGCACTCATCCCTTCCCACTCCATCTTTTCCCCTCTTCTGTCTCTCCTGTCTTTTATCTCACCGCATTTTTCTGCAGTTCAGTTTTTTTTTCCATGCTGATGAGCCAAAATACTAACAATACCGGGGGCAGCTGCAGACTGAAGGAGTACTCTGTCCTTTCTTTCTTGGTTGTTTGCTTTCTCTCCTCAGATGCCCTTTGTCTGCTTCTCAACCTCTCCCCCCTCCTCCGCCTCCACCGTCTCCCCCTAGACATCACTCTTCCTTTCATCCTTTCCTTTCCACCTAAATCCCCCCTCCCCTTCCTCCCCCCTTCAGTTTGTCACTTTCTTCTTGTCACTTCCTCCATTTTTCCCTCCCTCCATCTTTTCATCTGTCATATTTGCTCCCTCTCTCTCTCCTCGTCTCTCTCACTGGTCCCACAGAAACTGCTGGGTAATCC
>JAPMOB010017693.1:0-12585 GCA_029875015.1 Lepomis gibbosus | reverse complement strand
AAACCGAATATCGAATGTCACATTTTCAAATCGAATACCAACCCACCGAACGAATATTCGAATATTCTAGTCCAGCCCTACTAACAGCAGCTACTAATATGTTAGCTACTTTGTTAGTTGTGCAGCTAGCCATTCTATTGCTCATTCTGCCAGGACTGAAAGTTTGGTGCTCCGGGGATGTGTAGGTCTTTACACCTCTAACATTACTACAGAAGCTCTGGCCCGCTGTTCCAGAGACAGCAACAGCTAGCGGTTAGCAATCTGTTGTGATAGCAACAAGTAAAGCTTTCCGTCCATCAGGAAACTTCATAAATCACAGAGTTGAGGCAGAGCAGCCAGAAGACATGACAGGGAAAACCACAAAATATTTACCTTTCCTTCATAACTGCAAAAGCACTTTCTGTGAGACACACTGCACAACTGCACAGCTGTTCTGGGGGTAATCTGGGAGTTGGATTTTCTGGAATTTACATATGAAGGAGAAAACAATCGAGATTGAGGCTCACGATATATCAGTTACACACACTGAACTCTTTTTTATTTAACTAACTTTTTTATTTTCCATTCTGCGGCACCTTTAGAGGGTCACTAGCATATTGTCAATGAGAACACAATGGGTTATATTCCTAAGAAAGCCAACTTGAACTCTTACATGGCTTGAACAGCTCCACCTGTCACGGCATGACAAGACGTGCGCGCTTACTCATCTGTTCTGGAACTGCTGAGTCATGAGTGGTCAATATCACCTTATTATGATGTCAAGCGGAATCAGATTCGCGATGAGGGTTGTGGATGGGACCTCGGTTTGATTTAGTGTGGCGTTGGCATGGGGTGTAATGAGCTGAAAAGCAATTAGGTCCATTAAGAGATCAACTGGGATGGCGTGAGCAGCCCTGATGTGCTGAGACAAAGACCGATATAGCGAGAGAACAAGGTTTAGACAGATTGAGTCAACTCCTGCCTGACAGAACCTAGCTCTGGATGTCTGTCCTACGAAACTTGACTGAATGTGAATGTGTGTGTGTGGTCTGTGCTTGCCTGAAGCACCTATCAAGTTGGCATGGATACTGTGATCATAAAATTGAAGAGGAGTCAAGATAGTGGAAGTGAACCAATGGAAGTGGAGCAACAGAGGCCCTTTCCGAAACTCATCCAGACCCCACTTCACTACTGATTGTCAGTCCACATGAAGTCACATTTGCAGCTGTGGAGGGTGCACCCTATTAAGAGGGAGGCTATACATAAGCAAATAAACTGTAAGAAGCACTCACCACTCTCCTCTGTTAGCGGGAAACCTCTGTCACCATAGACACTAATAGGTGCATTAGTCGCTCTGTTGTTGAGTTACACTGTATTATGTGCTGTATCCTAAAAATGAACATGTGCTCTGCGTGCTCTGTGTTCACATATTAGAAGCTGGCATTGAAACAGTTTGTTGAATAATCAATTAGTCAATTTTCAATTTAAAACTTATTCTTTAAGTCATTTATTTAGCAAAAAAATGCTGTTTCCATCTTTCATTGTCATCACTGTAAACTGGATATATTTGGATTTTGGACTTTCAAACAACACAAGAATTTCTTAGTTAGCTTACCGTGCATGACCTTACTGTCAATTGGGACTGATATTTTCTCTGATTTATTTTATTAACTAAAAGATTTGTATACAAGTCAAAGAAACAGATGATTTGTAATAGAAACAAATTGTAGCCCTATTTAGCTAATGGGGTCAAGTCAAGTTAATGAAGTTATCTCTTTACAACTTGTTTAGCATGTTTAGCCATATGGGTCCTCTTTTATTTGCCCATTCTCTACCCCACTCACTACATCTACTCCTTCTGCTGTATACCTCTCTGACTTTCCTTTCCCAAACGAATAGTGACACACACCTCATCCCTGTCCATGTCTCTTTCTGTCACTCTCCCTCTCTCCATCCCTCCCTCTTTCTTTTCCTCTCTCCGTTTCAGCGGGTGCAGGCTGGCATCGGGCATTTACGAGAAGCCTCTCACCATAGCCGACTGATCACGGCCATTGTTTGCGCTGGGTCCTCCATTTTACAGTTCAGTGTTCATGAAAAGGAGCTTTTGCCACTCCTATCTGTCACCCCTTCCACCCCAAAATGTACTTTCTCTCTCTTTCTGTGTGTGTGTGTGCGCGTCTCTCTCTCTTTTTCTCTCTCTCTGGCCAGTGAGCCCCCACTGACATTTTCACAAGCACCTTCATCAATTTCACACCTCCAATGCCCTCCTATGCCAGTGCGGAAGGTGGGAGCAGGCAGAGGTGAATTGATAGGTGGCTGCTGACAAAGCTAGCTTGAATTCGAAGTCAGGGAGTGACAAAGTTCGCCAAGTGTAGGACAGATAGGACATAGACGGTCATCAATATCTGTTGACACCAAAGTCCACCATATAAACAACTGCATGACAACAAACAAGTGTTCAAATTCAGATATGTCAAGCATTATATGAAAATCATTGTCATGATATTGACCACACTGCCAAAATGTACAGTGCAAGTGATGGCCTCTCAGCTTACCCTTTGCTGCCCCCTGTAGTTTGCATCTTTCTCATTTCTTCCTCCAAAGATGAGTCATGCAACTTATGCTATAAATCCAATAACGCAATAAAAAGCTGTGATGGGAAAAGCCATCCAGAAGGTAAACATTCTCTGTACTCGCTTCCTCCCTTTAGTCTTGGGAAATTAGGCCATTCTATCATCAGCCAACTGGTGCATTTATGAGCTGCTAAAGTAAATGGCGATTGCGGCGAAGATCTTAGCTGAGGCAAAGGTAGCACATTCACCTCAGCGGAGCTTTAAGGTAAATGCTTCAGTGAAATAACAGAGAGAAGATGGAGGAGGAGGAGGCGGCAAGTGGAGAGAAACAGAGGAGCAAGGTGCCTCATTCACTGGCTCAGGGGTTTATGGGATTGCTCCCAGCTGTCACTCTGTGTAGTGAATCCGCAGCACCATAATATCTTAATTGTTTCAAATTAAATGCTCGTAAAATGGAAAAGGAAATGAGTTTTTCTCTCTGGCTAATCCAAAGCAGCCCCTTGACTTACATCTGGGCCTGCTTTAAGTGAGAGAGGGTTTAAAAGGTGGAATGGCTCCCACATGAGATGTCTATGGATAGGCTGGTGTAGAATAATTTTTTATAGGTTGGGAACTACGAGCCTATCACTGTGCATATGTGAATCACATGTCTCAGAACATCCCTCGCTCTTTTTGTCTCTTTTCCCTGTATTTTCATATCATTTTCCCTATCTCTGCATCTTCATCTGCCCCCCCTCCTTTATTATTTCTTTACACATGTACACAAGTTTATGCATGTACACATGTATGTTTAGGTGGAGGATGTGTGCGCGCAGAGGCTTATCATAATAAACAGTCTAAATCTCCTGCGGGGATTCACACATTTAGTTCCCCCCTCCATCTCCCTCCGGCACTACTGAGACTCCGCTCATTCCACCGCACACATTCAAATCACTCAACCAGCTAAAGCGCCCTGAATGACATCAGCCTTGCTGTCAAACACACACGTATGCTCATGTATGCATGCATGCATGCACACACACAATGCACACACGCATGTTGATATACATGCAAGCACAGACACATATAAAGCCCTTCCCTCAGTCACCAAGAATAATCAGTAAATATACTGCTGTTTACTCATAGCGCATACTATTCATGTAATTTATACCCTAAACATAAGCCTTCTGTGTGTGAGCACAGTGTGACAGGATTCTCATGGCTTTTCTGAACACAGTTGAGTCCAATTCGAAAGGATATCAGAATTTCCCATTAGCCCCTGTTAACTTGACATCTTCCTTCGCATTCTTGTACAAATACTAGCTTGAAGTGAAACTCCTAACAGGCAAATCCAGCAGACAATTACGTGTCATTACGTCTGCAAAGTGGTTTTATGGTGGGGGTAGGTGGTGGTGATGATAGGGGCAGTCAAGTTGATTATTATAAAATGAAACGCCAACTGAGGAAGCCTGACAACTCTCCACGTGGAACCGGAGACTGATTGAAAAAATAAAGACCAGAGAATAAGAAGCGTTGCAGGGATTAGCTTTCATTTTACTCAGCAGATGGTGATACAAGGGGCCTTGGTAAAAGCTTAACTAACAAGTGCTTGAAAAGTTTCTGACACTCTTGCAATCAATACTGCCATCTGCAGTTAGTAACATCTCGAGGAAAGCAGTATTCTGTAGCATCGCTCAGATAGCAAGTTTAGAAAAAGCTTTCTTGAAACAGTGGACAAAACATTTTACCACAAGATCCCCTGTGCTTTCAATCATATTACATGATCTTTATCACCAAATAGGGTTAAATTTATGCAAATGAACATTTAGATTTAAAAAATAAGAACATTTGATCATCCATAATTCTTTGCATACTGGCAAAATCAATCTGCCGATGAAGATCATGTAATCAAAACCATCAGAACAGCTACTAAATGGATGTCAACCGAATCAAACAAGTTCTAAGACTAAGACAAAGGAAAGTACTGCATATCGTGGTCAGCCTTGTCCTGTAAGTGTCCTGACTGCCGTATTCTGCTAGCTGTGAGTTTCTCTTTCATTCATTTGCAGGCATTAAAGCTGCACTGGTCAATATATTTATATTAATAATGGATCAGATTTTTTTTGTTCTATGTCTGCTGGTTTCTAACACGCTCTCAATTACAACTTCCTTAGGCGTCTGACATTATGTGAGCATTATGTATTCAAAACTCCCAATTTGGGTAATGTTTTTGACCAGATCAGCTAGGCTAATTAAAAAGAGAATAAACTGCCTGAATATGAAGGACATAAAAGAGGACAATCATGGCATGAAATAGACCTTTTTCACAGGTGGCATTTTGACCTCTCATAGTGGGGAAAGCACAGGTGCTAATAGCAATTAATTATAGCTCCATTCTATTGGAGTGAGTGTCCACGTAAGACACAATAGTGTGACTGGGAGCCAGCGTATGCAAGACACTGGAAACCTGAAACTCAAGCTGCTAAATGGAATTCAGCCATTTTGAAATGTATTATTCTGACTTTTTCTGACATGTTTATTTGTGACATGTCAAAATGCATGTCTTGAAACAAAGAATATCAAAATTGTTCACTGTAAAATGGAGATATTGTGACAGAAGTCAGTGGCAGGATGAATCAAATTTAAGAAATACAAGTTAATGTTTAACATTTTTAAAGTTATGGCCATCTTGAGGTTTGACAAAAGAGTCCAAAGCCCAACTATTATGATGGCACTGTGTCATTAGTACTAATCTCTGCATCCCACTGCCCTTCACGGAATTTATCTTTAGCCCACGTTTTCGCTGCCAGACTCTTCATTAAGGTCCATCTTCCACTTTGCCTGCGTGCTGTGTTGTTTGTAATGTACTGCAGAGTATTCTCCATCCTCGCCTCTGATGCTTCACATCCCATCTCTCCCCTCTAATCTCTACTGCTGGTTCTTTCATTTCCATCTCTCTCCGCACCTCCTGTCTCTCTCTCTTCCCTTTCTAACGTCCTCTTTCCCTTCTCTCTGCCCTCTCATGTCTCTCTCATCACCTCCACTCCTCCCATCCGTTTGTTTTCGTTTTTTTTGTTTCACCTGCACGCTACGCAACATCTCCTCCTCTTCTCTGCTCCCTCATGTCCTTTTGGATACTTTCCCACCCTTCGTCTCGGTTTTTCTTCGTGTCTCTCCCTGTAGCGGTTTTATTACCTTTTCTGTCCTGTCTGTCTGATTATCTTGTTACCACTTCTCTAGCAGCAAATTATCTTGACCCAATCCTTTTTTCTTATCCTTACATCTTTCCCATCGACATCTCCTTTGTGTCACTTTGACTTCTGTCTTTGCACTACTTAACCAGCCTTTATATTTTCCCTTACTCTCCTTTAACTTATCCTGCATTAGTTGCCCCTACGCCTTATGGCGGAATATGCCCCATCGCTGCCAGTCTCGCACTCTGTCTCACTCTCTCTTCTCCTCTCCTCCCCTCTGTCTGCCATGTTTGTGGCCTTTCGCTCTGTGCACATCTAATGGCTGGGGTGTAATCCACTGGCTAATCTGCTGACAGCCTGTGTGACAAGGCATTAGCTTTGTGTCACTGCCTACCATGCTGCCTCTCAGCATGTGTGTGTTTGAGAGGGAGAGTCAGAAAAAAAAGAAAAGAGAGAGTCTATGAATGCTAGTGTGACCATATGCATACAAAATATGTTTGTAAAACTTTGCGTATATGCTAGCATGTGTGATGGGGTGTAAGTAGTGGCTTATGCGTTTGTTGCTCGATGTCAACTGGATGCCCAAGCGTAAAATTGATACTCTAGCGCGTCAGTTTTGCATGACCTTTCACCCTTCCATTTTTTCCACTATTTATGTCAACTGCTGTTATTTTTTTTCCTTCTCTATACGTTGTAGCAGTTTTAATAAGATGCCAGGTCACAGTGCTAGTGGATGCAGCAAGAGGCAGAGTGGGCAAGACAGGCCAAAGTAGCCTTGTCAGGGTGCCTCGCTGCTCTGTCAGGCATACAGCCATGTCAAATAGGGCTCAGTTTGTAACCCAGTATCGGATTCTCTATTATTTCCGCTGTAAGAGTTGCAACATAATTGTATTTCTTTCAGCAGAAGCTTTTCTATTACATTTTGACCCAAGGCTGCTGCTTTTTTTTGATTATTCAGGCAATTGTTTCGTCTATACAATGTCTATAAATAGTGGCAAACTGCTCAGAAACATAAGCTGAGTTTCTCAAAATCTACGGTGATAATAAAATTGCTTGTTTTGTCTGAGTCGATTTGAACCAAATATTATTGAATTTAGAGCAATATATAACAGAGGAAAGCAGAAAAAACTCACATTTCAAAAGCTGATCAGAAGCTAATCTAACTAAAATAGAAGTCTCTGTCTGTCCTAAGATTTTCTCAATAACTGCTCATCCAATCTAATTCACACTTGGCGGGATTATTGCTGAGCACCCAGGAAAGTGCAGTCTTGTTTGTGAGCTCTTGAGATTTAATGGACGTATTTATCGGTAATGCACGCGTCCTGGTAGCTCACCTGGTACAGTGTGGCCCTCACCACAACGGCCTGGGTTAGATTTTGCCGCATATCATCCCCTTTCCTGTCTAAAGGCAAAAAGCCCCTCAAAAAAAGAAAACGAAAAAAGAAGTACACACTGTGTCGTGTATTGAGAGAGGACATTTCAAGCATCAGCAATGTACCTTTTGGAATGAATGCTTTTGTTCTTGGATATACCTTAGTCCCTTCTGAACAGACACATATTGAACAGGCTACACTAGTGACTTAAACAATGAACTGATGATTAAAATAGTTGCTGACTGACTGATCATTCCAGCCCAAGTTACTGGCTTCATATAAGGGTGTCACAGGATCATGCGTGGGCCATATAACTCCAGTGGCTGTTAGGTATGCTCCACAGCACAAGCAGAACTCATATTGCACTTGCCCACATGTCTCTCTTTCTAGCTTCTGTTCCTTTTCTTTAGTGGTCCCCTCCCCTGTCTCCACCTGAGTGATCCCGTTATCACAGCTGACCCCTCACTAGATCTGTCGACAGCCAAAGAGATTACACCGAAAGCCGTGGAACACATTGGGCTCCCCGTTAGACGTTTGTGTGGGTGGGACGCCTGATCCCCTGATGCTGATAAACTGGCCAAAGCTTTGGGGATTCAAGAAGGTCCCGTGAGGTGTGGAGGTGCTATAGTCGACTTTTAGTCTACTTCTAATCACTGGGCTTTTCAGAAGGGATAAGGGAAAGGAGAATGGGAGCTTGTTTTGGGACAAAATTAGGGCCTGTAGCTGGGGATAAGGTTGTTGAGCTTTGATTTGATCACAGTTTGCTTGACAGCCGTTGAGTAGCATGCTTTATCCAATCTATACTGCACTTAAAACATGCTATACAGCTTGGCTGAAATACAATGATAATAACAAAATCAAACAAAAAAATGCAATACTTTAATAATCCCTGAAGGGATTCTTTAATTCATCTACTACACCCCCAAAGCCACAGCTATACAGCAGATTGTAAATTCACTGCCTTGCACAACTGCTCTTTAAATCCATATCATCAACGGGCATGCGTCATGGATAACATAACCTTGCTTTTCATAGCTGCTCATAATTTGTATTATATTAGTCTTATTGGCACGGTGATACGGACGCCTTTTTTACTGAACATTTTCCAGCTAATGAATCATAATCCCAGGGGAACTGTGATTCATTTCATTCATGCTAATTTCTGGGTATTCCTTGATCCATCCCTCCAAACTCCCCCTTTTTTTGACTGTTGCTGCATGGGGGATACTTCTGCCATTCAAGTGAGAACACAGCACAATTATCATTGATTCATGCACCATAAAAGCAGAGCAGAGTGAGACAGACTCTTATGAAACGTGGCTTGCCAATATACTGTCAGAGAAACAGGCTTGATGGCTCACTCGTCCGTGGCCTCCGCATCATGTTGTCTTCACCAGCTGTTGTTTGACAGAAAGGGATTCTTCCCGCAGTGTTTCAAAGACACAGCTATCAACTTAAGAGGCTTGACAGCAACACACTATGGAGCCGTTTTTCTACTGTATTATAATAGGTATTACTGCTGGAGCATCTGCAAATGGCGTAACACAAAACAAACAGCAACAAATTATATAGAAAGACATTCTCTGAAAGTAGAATGAAACCCTGGTGGTCTCTATCTCCATAAAATAGCATAGCATTTCTTCACAATTTCGGATGATACCGTAAAAAGCTGTTTTGCTGCTCTATGTATGTATGTAAAATCCACTGCAAACATCTTTTCAGCATTTCAAGGTGGTTTTGTGTTATAATATTGGGTGATTGCAATGGAACCAAGACCTAGAAAAGTGCACCAACCAGTATAGTGGAAGCAGTGAGAGAAACGGCCCTTTATTGATCTGTCCTAATTACAGGAGTCAATAAAATTTATGGCTTCCAGTCTTGCCAGAAGCCACTTATACGGCATACTGAGTTAAGCAATCACTTTTAATGGCAAGTGATCAAATGATATACTGTTCGGCCAAACAAAAACAGTACAGGATAAAGATGGAGGGGTGTAAAATCCAGTCTGGAACCACATTGCCAAACGATGCTGTCAGAGCTGAGCAGTTGTTGTTTTTATACTCTGTCACTGAACAACAATTGATAGCAAATCATGTAATACACCACTACCTGCCATTTTGTGTGGCTTCCCCAAATTCAGAACAGTGCTATAAATATGAAAATAACAGCATTCAGCAATGCAATGCTTTCAAGATCTCTATTTATTTATTTGACCAATTTCCCGAACTACACATCCCTCCAGTATTCAGTCAAATTTAACCATGTCAGCAAAATGTGCAACATCCTTGCAACCACATTCTACACCATCACCAGTACAAATCAGTAGAGTTGAGGCTCCGGGCTATTTGAAAGACGCTGTCAAAACCACCGTCTGCCTGTGTAGACAGTAAACTTCAGTGTACAGTACAATGCCGAGCTGCTGAGCTTGTTGATGCTGATTGTGAGAGCAGGGCTAAGCTCCCAACACTTAGTAGATCATCGTAATTAAAACATAAATTGGAGGTATTGAACTGCATGCAGTCGCCAGCACAGGCTCCAGGGAGGCATTGATTCATGCATGCACTTGGAAGCAATTGCTCTGATTTGCACAGAGTAAAATATAGAAGCCTTGTAAATAAAATCAATCGCAAACAAGCTGCCTAGGCTCTTCAAATAGTAGACAGTGAATTACAATCAGACAAATAATGCTAGAGGTATGCACGAGCATGGCGTCATGGGAGAAATGCAATCTTTATTGTCAATGCAGGATAAGATACAGCACATTTAAGGTATGTGTCTGAGGACAAATCCCTTAAGAATGCTGAATTATTGTATAATTGTTGATTGATTTTGATGGCCCAGTAGGATATTTGAAGTTATTTGAGGAAAGAGGAAGCACTGGTTTCCACAAAGGTATGTCAGGTCAGTCTTCATTTTGCTCTTTTACCACTTTTACATGAGTTTCACAAAACGTAAACTTGCACCTTTCAAGCTTAAAAAGTCAGCCAACCCACCCACATGCTATCAAAAGTCAGAACAAAGTGCTTTGTGCTGTGTTTCAGTGTTTAGTGTTCAGTGTGTGGTTGACAATTAACCCCACCTGCTGACAACTACCACAAAAGTGGAAAACATTACCTATAATGTGTTATTTGTTCACAAATTTGTGGAGAAGCAATGGAAAGAGAGTTTTTAGAGACCACAGTAACCTCACAAAAAGGCATATTTTCTCTGCTATTTCTTCACTAAATGTTGAATTTAAACTGCCCTGTTAAATTGTTCCAGCTAGGCTGCTAGGCAGCATGGAGCTTTATCTCAGTCAGCCATATTTGTTAGTTTGAAAGAAGTCCTAATTTGCTCCTAATACACAGAAGTCCCTCTTAATAAGATAGCCAGCAACAAGAAAGCTTTGTGCAACTAGTGGACTTTGATGTGCATCTGAAAAGTATGTCTTCTGATTATCGATAATGGAAAGGATAAAGGTCTAGAGTCATAACATCACAACCCTGATGTAATCTTTATTACTTGGCATTTATGCTTATGCAGAACAATAACAGAAATTCTCATAAAAATGCACCGAATGCAGGTACTAACCACACAGATATGATATCAATTGCACACCTGCTACAGTACAAGACCTGTAGGAGTACCCATTTAGAAAATTACATTCCCAGCTTGTAAAATGTTATTTCTCTGGTAGGTTTGTACTCAACTGTGGAATTTTCTACTTTGGTTTTTCTAAACTAATTACTCCAGCTACTTCATCTTAGATAGAAGTGATACATACTGCTGCTCAGGAGGTTACCTAAGGAATAATCCCATCAAGCAGAGCAAATCTGGCTATTCCTTTGACTTTACTTACTTTACTTTAAAGGTTCACTTCCAAATACACTGCAGGTTTTTTTTTCTTCTTTTCTTTGTAAAGCTAATATAGCGTGATGAAAGAACAGAAGCCCAAGCATTGCTATCTGCAGAGGTGCCATGTGCTATAGCTGAAGGAATATTACCTAAAAAGGCTCTTGGCACACACCTGAACCCTGTGTTCCACATTTATAAATTTACATGTTGAAATCAGTTACACAACAGCTACAAAAACTATACTTACGCATGAAATATATTTTGTATTAGCGAATTTTATGAAAATAAATGAAATGGGGGTAGAATTAAATTCATGCCTGTGTAATCCCTGATTTCTGGGAATGTATTTTAGACTAATCATCATGCTGTGGGCAGTGTCCTTCACTACTGTCAGCCTCACATGGCAAAAAGGGTGAAAGGATAAAAGAAAAAAAGAGGGACGACTGAGAGAAGAGCAGATACAGATGAGCGCAGGCATGAAGACAGCTATGGCAGAGACGGCTGCAGAGAAAGAGTGGGCTGGATGTATAGGGAAAATTGGAAAGGGAAACAACAGAGGGAGGGTAGAAGCAGTCAAGAGGAGATAGCAGGGGCAGAGTAGCAGGAGGATGAGAGAGGGTAGAAAGAAGGGAGATGAAGGAGAGAGGGAAAAATGGAGAAAAGCTAAGGAAGCTGGTGGCGGGGAAAGCTTTTCCTCCTAGCCGTATACGGTATCCTCAAAGTGTCTTTCATCCGCCCTCACATCAACAGCCTAGGTTGAGGAACCCCTCTGCAAACTCCACACACTCAATCATGCTAAAACACGTCCTTTGACAGTAATCACCAGTCTACTTTTTGGCATCATACAAAACCCTTTTTGTGCATTGTGTTGCTACAGGGAACTGCTTAAAAAGGAATATAGAAAGCCCAAAAAGGTTTCCTCTAATCAAAGCCAAAATGAGCCTCACAAGCCAGCTAAATATTGAAGCCTTTCTAGCTTGAGAGACAAAGCCAAAATTGATGATTTGTTTTTCTTTTGTTCTACAGGAAATCAAACGGGCACTCACATAGGTATCTTAGTACTGACAGAGAGAAAGGACAAACATTAGCATTTATGCGCAAACATGCATCCTGATAAAATATCTTTCTTGTATTGTCACAATAGGGTCAAAAGAATTTTTACCAGATACATTAAGTATGCACACACACACACAGTCAACGCCTGGGCAAAGATACACGCTTACATACACACAGCCAAAATAGATGCTAGGAGCAGAGAGGAGACAAAGGAATTAAAGTGAAGCTGACTAACAGAGTATGACATGTCCAAGGCCTATCACTAATTATGCCCCCACTGCTACAAACTGTTCCCTTCCTATGATCTACTGAAACAGGAGACAGGGGGAAATGGCTGCTGAAACCACCCCACAAGTGAAGTGTATTTTAGTCATAAGAATGTGTCAGGAAATGGGAGCAATCATTTTAATAATAAAGACACCCTACTTTTAGTTTGTTTATAAAATGATTCATCGTAATTTTTTGATGCTGATGGCATTAAAGGGGACCTATTATGCCTTTGTGTTTTCTGTCATATCTATATTGTTACATGGTCAGATGTTAATGTAGCCAAAGCTTACAATGATGAAGAAAACATATTTGAAAGAAATTCCTGAG
>JAPMOB010017655.1:0-18653 GCA_029875015.1 Lepomis gibbosus | reverse complement strand
TGTCTGACCTTTCATAGGGGACCTGGCATCAGACGATGAGTACCTGGAAATCCCCTCCATCTCCAGACAAAGAGCTGGGACTTACGAATGCACAGCCGTCAACGATATCGACACGGATGTCCAGACCGTAGACATCACCGTCAACTGTAAGTCCACTTTGCCTGAAAAATGAAAACATTTTTATTTTATTATACATTTAAAATAGTTAACTGTATGTGAATAAACAGTGCCAAAATGACTGGTCAATGTATCAATTAGTCTTTTGACAGAAAAAATACATCTCCAAATATGATAATCATTTAATCATTTAACAAGCAAAATGGCCAAATCTTTTCTCAAACAAGAGCTTTGCTGCTTTTCTCTGTTTTATATAATTGTAAACTGAGTACTAATAGGTGGACTGTGGTCGTAGTTGTAGCTCAACTAATGAGCAGAGTAATTAGTGGTGTTTTAAAATGTAAATATGTAGCTTAAAAAATGTATTTTCATGGATTTCCGAGAATCCATTTATTTATTGACCCTGTGTTGAACACTCGTCTTAATTGCAGTGGGGCTGAATTTTGCTTGCATGTTCTTTCCTATTGGAACTATTACTACAATAATTCAAATGTACTGGATTGGAATGGAGTTATGCAACCCTAATATTTCTATGGCTTAAAAGCCAGAATCCAGAGCCCAGAACAAAATGTGAGGATTTGAAGGGCCCAAACATTTACAGTCAAATATATTTGCTAATGTTTAATTTCTTTGCTGAAGCGGAAGGAGAATGGTTCATTCTTTTGCATCGTATACTGACATCATCCACTGTGATAAATATTGGACAAAATTTGAACATCACTCGGGGTCATGGTGTAGATCACAGCTATGAATCTAAATCCTCTGAAGAAGAGAAAAGGCTCTGACCTCTCTCCTGATATTCTTGACTTGTGCTGCCTTGTAGTCCTGATCGCAGTGCTCTCATGTGTTGCCGCCTTCTTGTAGATGCTCCAACTGTGTCAGAGGGCAGAGACGTTGGAGTGACTCTGGGCCAAAGAGGAGTGCTGGAGTGTGAGGCTGATGCAGTGCCTGAGGCAGATTTTGAGTGGTATAAAGATGACAGAAGGTAATGGGATGTGAATTTGTATTTTCCATAGGCAAATGCATGTGTGTATGTGTGCGTGCGTGTGTGTGTGTGGGTGCATGCTTACTGTAACCACTTTCACAAGTATTGATGGTTATTGATCAGCTGCCAGTCATACATTAAGCTTGCAAAAAATTGGTCCTAATTATTAAATTATTATTGCACTCAGGAACAGATGTAATTTGGCAAATGACTTTGGAAAAGAAAACATAATTGACATGGTTAATTACATACACTGTCTGTCAATGGATTTTTTTGCTTTTGCTCCGATGTAGGATCTTCAATGGCTTTGATGGCATGGAAATTGTGAATACTGGATCACTGTCGAAGCTGACATTTTTCAATGTGTCGGACGGAGATTACGGCAACTACACTTGTGTCGCCATCAACAAGCTTGGGAGCTCAAACACAAGCTTCCTTCTGTATGGTGAGTACAGGAATCTGTTAAATGTATAGGGAAATAAACTGCTGTAGGTGTTAAGTGTACATTTTAATTAAAATAATAATCTGCATGTTTTTTTTTCATATACAGTAAGTCTCCATTCTGCTTCTCTCTATCAGTGTGATTCAAACTTTATCCATTTCCTGAAAGCTTGTACATTTGTACTGTTTTAAAACATAAGTTCATATGCAGGCAGCCACAATTTGTGTAAAATAAATATACAAAAATATACAAAAAAAATCTAATAAGCCACAGCCTGGCTTTATGTGATTTTATTAGTTGCTCAGTTTTGTGCATGTATTTAGAGAGCTGGATACTGTGTTCCCACATGTCCCTAAAAAATTGACAGGCTTCCACATTTTGGGGCCTGAAGAGCGTGAGCATTTGAGTCCTTGTCTGGCTCAGCCGGCTGACTTCCTGCTGGCTCCCCTCATTAATGAGAGGCATAACGATAATTCACTGATACTGCTCTTTTTAATTTTTATTGGACCAATTGGCTCATATTCTGCTGGTATGAAGAGTCATTTGTGAAGCTCAGAAAAAGAGCATTCACTGTATTGACTATTGTTTCTTTTCTAGTGACTGTATAAGGGGAAAAGTCTTTATCCCCCTTCAGACACGCACCTCTGCGTACATGTGAATGCTGTCACGGTCACAGACTGTAGTTTGTTCACTTTTGTTCTCAGATGAGTGATCGCGTCAAGGTTCATTACGCTGTGACATTCAGCGCTGATTCAGTCCGAAATGTTACAGTCAGGTCTACACAAAATTAGGCCTACAGAGCACCGTTGGTAAGGTTAATTGCTCAGCAGCCAACAGAATGATCACATTGTGATTATCTCTGTGCCTTTTGTTGTATTTTAATACACTTTTTAACTAATGTACTGTGTATTGCAGTTGAGCTGACGAGGTGCCCTCAGTCACCGGTGAGGGGAGCTCCCCTGTTTAAAGCTACTGATTCAGTCAGTGACAATTATTCAGTATAGACAGTATTGAACAGCTCCAGGCCTCATGTTTGAATAAGCAACCAAGGCACTTTTTATGTACAATGGAACAATTATTTAATGCTCCGTTCTCCTCATTAGTTGTGTATCACAGTAATAAACATATTGCTTACTTGTAAACTCTTATGCACAGTAAATTTGTTTAACAAACCAGAAGACACTGTGGCTCAGAAATTATGGAATTGAACAGGAAATTGATTAGGAGATTCACTGGGAGAGGAAGTGGCAAGCATCCCTCGCACTGGTGATGGTCATGATTCAGTCTTTGAGAAAACACTCTCTTTCTCTTGAACACCTGGTGCCAAATATCTCATGAGCATTGTGCCTTTTTCTGTAACTGTCCTTTGTCTCATTGAAGCCATAAGGAAAATGTACGTAAAAGACAATTCTGTGACATCACTTTAACCGACCTGATGAAGCCGGCAGTGTTACACATCCCTTGTCAAAAAGGGCCCGGTGGACATCATGTGAGCTGAAACTCCAGCTGTGTCTGCTACACTACCTCACTGCCTGCCGTTGTTGCGGCGGCTCGCTTCGAACCGAAGAAATGTCACCAAAAATCACATATCACCAAATGTGTCTGATTAAAATCAAGAATTGTGTGGATTAACATTTATCATCACTGAGTGGTTTCAGAATTAAAAAACTGTAGTGTTTCAGCTTTGCAATGGACTTTTGACACCACCTGTACTTTGATGAATGTCTCTTGGCATTTTGATCCGTTTGAACACACAAGTATGCAACAGTGCAGCCACGGTGTAAAAGTCCATTGAGCAGCCTACCTATCATGCTTTTCACAAGTGTTGTCAATGAAGTGTTGCTGTTCTGGTTTCGATAAGTTGCTCTGTTCCATTTGTTTCCCTGGTGTAGTGGTAATTGAACCCACTAGCTCAACGCTACTGCAAGGTTAGTATTCTGCACCAGCATGCACTTCAACTGCCGTGTATTGAAAATATTAACAGCATGCTGGCACATGACAAACATTGGCATTTTCACAAACTGGAAGTTCTACACAGTGTGTGACAAGAAGAGACAAATCATTTCTGTCTGGGTCTAGTTTGTACTGTGATACTTTAATAAGAATTTGTTCTCTTCAAAAATTGATGCATGGAAAGCATCTTTGAAAAAGAGTAATAGCAAAGCAAATTCCCAAACAAATGTCATGTGATACCTTTGTGAAAATGGTCATTGCTGCCCCTTACCATGTCTAATCTTTCTCCTTTGCAAACCTAACCGCCTCTCTGTCTGACATGGCTTCATTTTGATTTTTGCATGGCATTTTTCCAATGTAAGTATTCATCATCTTTCATTATCATCATTTGTGCTTGTGTGATTGTTTGTGCCTGCTGTTACTGTATTTCCGCTGTACATACTACACGGAAAACAGCAAAAGCAAACACAGAAAGTTGTAGAACCACTTTGTGGGCTAAAATGTCTCTTGTATCTGCAAATAGTGACAAACATGATCAACAAACACAGGAGCTGTGGCAATAGTGTGGAGACACACCTCACCCATCTTGTCATTTAATGTGTCTTTGTGACTGGTGGTTGCAGCATCTTGTAAGCAAACACTCCATTAACACAATTGTATTAATGCCTTTGATTTTGACTAAGAGTGAACGTCATTATTCTAATTAGCCATATGCAGGATTAGGGATAATCCACTGTGGCAGAGTAATTGGATAGACGCCCCAAAGGAAACTGTGGTGAACTCATGGAAATCCAGGGGAAATGAGTAGTCATTGTGTTGCAAGCTTCAAAGTAAAAAGTTAAAATTTGTCCTCAATCCTCATACAATACATTCATTTAGATGAAACTTGCCTCATCCCTGAAAAGAGCATGATGAAAATATTATGCGTTTTAGTTTTTGCATCATGAAATTGTATTTTAGTTTAGCAGTAGATTCCTGGAAATGTATTAAACATGTGCAAACACTGTAACATGTAGAATAGATCTAGAATACTAAAGGTGCATTAAATACTAAAGAATAAAGCTGACATTTTGACAAACTCATGCAAGAACATTTTCAGCGATTCTCATTAGGGAAAAACTGAAAAAGTAACGATTGGATTCAATATTATTTTGTAATGTAGTCAGACTTGGACAAATATTAGCTAATACATCGATATTAGATGTGACTCCGAGTTACATCTGACCAAGGCGAACCTGGAAGTCAAAGCAAAATTTTAAGAAAATCCTGTTTCAGAGCATTTCTCAGTACAAAGAGTGCCCTTGCTAAATATAGATTGACCTTTAAAGCACTAGATGCAGAGCAATGTTCACTTTTAATCCCTTTAAACCTTAGTGTAGCATTTGATGCTGCAGACCATGTCACCTTGATCATCAGACTCAAAAACAAGAACAATCTGCAGCACTGAATGCTCACCTTCTGTCTTCCAAATAGAAGCTTTTACTTTACGTAGTATTGTCATTTTATGTGGTGTGATTGTTCTCCTGGCTTTGGTTTCCTGCTTCCATCAGTCATTCATTATCATCCAAGCAATCATATTCAGCCATGTCTGCTCCAGAAAATAAGTAGTCACAACATGATGTGTGTCAGTTATATACTGACTGTATAAGAAACATCTTTACTTTAGCTTGAATAAAGGATAATTAGAAAAATATATAAAGAATAAATCAGACCATAAGGTTGATTAACTTACAACATCTTAAAAACGGAAATAAACTATTTTACAGATACAGGCAAACTTGGCCATATAAGCTTAGCATTGTAAAGTAATAAGGATGTCAAAAATATATAATAGGGACATAAAAGGAGACTGAAGACACAGAAACACCTTACAATAGAACCTTGAGATTATCCGTACCACTGATGTAGTCTCTGTTTGGCATCGGCATTGGTTTAAGTTAAAATGAACATCATCCAACAAATGATTAAAATGCTTTACTACTGTGTTTTCTGGCTGTCCCCCTGGCAGCGTCTCCTAGAAATGACATAAGACTAATTTGTTCTGTCAATTTGTAAGGAAGCATAATTTCCCTCTGGATTGTGTTCAGTGACGATGTTTATGCCAGTGAAGGGAGGAGCAGGATGGCAACCCCAGAGACTGGGTTCACACCCTGAGTTCCATGTGTGGTTAGGTTTAGACAATAAAAGCACTTGCTTATGGTTAGTGAAACATCATGATTTTGTTGATAAGATTAGGTGCTTCTGTCTCAGTTGACTTTTCCTGTATTTAATCCCACACTCTCCTCCAAACCTTAACAAAGTGCTGAATGCATAAACATAACCATTAAAAAAGTGCTATTCTTTAGTTGCAGTGAGCAGGTACATATATTGTAGGAAAACAAATGCAATATGTCGCCAGTGAGCATTTTCAACAGTTTCAACATTTTCATCATTCATCAACACACAGCTGTGTTGTTGTTAAATGAATTTTGCGGATGCATGTGGCAACTTGCCAGATATGTTCATTAAAAATGTTCCTATTTATGTTGATTAAAAAAGAAGGATCGTTGCCTTTCTCTCTGTATTTACTGTTGCCAAATATTTCTATGTAAATCTGATTTCTAGGAGACAGAGTTACTTCATCCACTCGATTCGTTAACAATTCTTAGGGTCACACACCACTGCTAGTGCTGCCATATTCTGTTGTGTAAACTACATGGTGGCACTATGTTGCTAATGCAACCTAATATTCCATACATCTGAACACCCAGTAATTCTAAACAATAAATTAAAAATGCAAAACTGAGTGATCACTAATCATGTACACCTGGTTTGCATATAGAAATGTAGAAACAGTCACAGTAATCAGAAAGTCACACATTTAGTGTAACGCTGGGCAGGTATTAAGCCAAAGAATTCTTATCAGCAGATAAGAATAGATAGTTAATCTGATAATTTACGTACCTGCACTTAACACAAAGGGAAAACCAATCTTCAACGGTGAAACTTACCCATGTTTCCCCCCTCTGTCAGGACCGAGAGCAGTTCAGGATGGCAGCGGCGGCGCCATGGGAGTGCACTCACACACCTGTCTCCTCTTCATAGTGTTTCTGCCGTTCCTGCTCAGATTTTGAAGAGGAATGGATTTGAACACAAATGTTTGTGTGTGCGTGTGTGCGTGTGTGCGTGCGTCTGATATTTTCTTTTCAACCAGAACCATAAACTGATGCACAGTGAGTGCATGAAGTATCCTGCTACGTAATTATGTTGACCCACTAAATAAGTACGTAACAAAAGATTCTGTTGTTTTGTTTTTTTTAGATTTCAAGGATGTAACAAATGTTTCACATTTTAATTGAATTATGTTGGATATTTTTCTCTCTAAATTATATAACTCTGGATTGTCTCTTTTTATGTACATGGCTCTGAAAAAAAATACTTTTTTAATGTGGTGTCTCTTATTCAAATGGATTTGTCTTAATTTTTAACCACATTGCATATTCATCTCAACTAAAAAAAGGCAAATTTACAGCAAGTATGAGAGGTGAATGTTAAAAACCTCAAAGTCAAACAGAGATAGTGAAGCAGAAGGAATTTAGGTTACCCTGAGGCGGAAGGCCTAGTATTATCATATTTTAATGTATAATAATTATCATTCAGTCTGGTTGATGCAAGCAGAATTGTTTTTGACCTCCAAGTATTCTCAGCATTATAGCGATACTACTTGCAGTTGTGTTATGCTAATATTTTAATTACATTTTTCAATTATGTTTAGTTTTAAATATCTTGAGAAGGCAAAATATGAAGTTGTAATTATTTAGGACAAATGCCCTAGTTTTACGTCTTTGTTGTCTCTTTTTTTTTTTTTACCAGTACAATTGTACACAAAAATGGTGTCAAGAATAATGTTATAATTAAGTAGTTAAAAATGGAGAGAGAGTTTAGTCACTGGTGTGGAGACTGTGTCTGACTTGAGCACTGCAGATGTATTAATGCTGTTACTACATGTGTAAACATCATGCCATTTCTACACAACATGGTTATTTGAGAAAATGTTCCTGTTCATGTTCCAGACCAGCACTTTAGGGTTAGAGATCACTCTGTAAAATCATGCTATAGAAAATAAACACTTTCTGCATGTATTTAGACACCAATAACCCAAAGACTTTAGCAGTTTATACACCACACTTCACAGGATTTGTGTTTTCTAGTCTCAACACCAAACACTTTTTCCATAGTATTGTCTTTTCACCTACAAGAGGGGTAAACATGTTGTGTTATAATGTGGGTTTAACATGGGGGTTATTTGGAAAATCATAGATACCTTTAAACCAAAATGTACAGTTTGTGGTTTTACGACTGTGAAATGCTCATCTGAACATAACATTTCCAGCTCTTCTTGAAAAGAAAGTAATTGCAGGCTCACTGTACTCTATGTGAGCCAATTTCATCAACTGAAATTGATCCGATGTTCGAGCAAAAAAGCTACAGCTGCTCCTGTCACTTGACATAAAGCTTGCATTACACGATAAGACAGGTGATGTGAGAAAACAAAGAAAATCATATATGTGTGTTCTTTGGAGAAAGATCAGCGCAGCGCCACTGGCGCTTTGTGAGGCAGCAGACAAACGACAGACCTCCGTTACCTTAGTTTATTGAGTGTGAGGACTTTATGCAAAAATCAGATACCTCTCACGACAAGGCAGCAAGAATTAAAGCCAGGAATTTATCTTTTTCACATCGCTTTCACATCTCGTTGGCAAACAATTCACACCAACTCCCAGACCACACTCAGGTTCCCCCCCAGCAGTGGAAAAGAGTTGAGTGACAACAACAAAAAAAGCCAGACCTGATGTTAGGCTACTGGTTTTGCGATGTGGGAGACTATGCCTCTCTTTTGCAAAATGTATTGCTGTCTGTGTTTGCAGTCGCACAAACACAACTATTATTGACTGTTGGTTTCTATGAAAGCTGCACTCCACATCATCGGATTTTGTGCAGCACTAAAGGATTTGGAGAATTCCATTAACACAACATCAAACAGGAACAGTGAGTTAAAACAAATTAGTCTGTGTGCCTGTTTAATGGTGGGGCAATGATGCACTTCTTATGAGCCCCCAGCTCTGATTGAGTGTGTTTTCACATATGGTTATTTTAAATTAATGCGAGCTCGGTCAACACTGAGCAGGCCCTAAAGGAGAAGAGCGAGCCAGAGCCAGTAATCTCTGCTCTGTTCTGTTGATCTTTTCCTCTCTTAAAAGAAAATTCTTATGTTTTTCTTGGCTTGCCCCAGCTCTGGTGAGGTCATAGTCCATCACCCATGTGCACCTCAGTTTTTCTTTTGAACTCAGCCCCCTTTGTGGCTCTTGGGGATAACAAGGTTTGTGCTCCTTGATGTGAAAAAAGAGCCAATACCCAAATCAAAACGGCATGAAACAGATAGGGCCATTATTGAAATTGATCAGGGTAATCATCAGCTGAATCTGACAGGCTAATCATGGTTTGTTTTCACACACAAGACAAAGAGCGAGCGAGAGAGAGAGAGAGAGAGAGAAAGAGACAGCCACTGCAGACTATTCATCTCCAGCACAGTGATGTTTGGAAATGACATGGTAATTACTCCATCCTGGCTTGAAGGATGGCACCACTGATCTCCCGTCTATTTTGCACAGTCTTTTTGCCACAAGATTAACCACATTTAAGATGAACTGAAGTCAGATCACCTCCCAAGGAGGTCTGTGCTGGGATCCCTTCAGAAGGGCTTGTGTGAAGTGGTTGCTGTCAATTTGCACAAACAATCACAGTCATTGCTTTGAGTTCACTTTAAAGGTTGAAAAGGAGCCAAATGTGAACACAGCTCGCTTAATAGTTTGTCTGAAAATCAATTAACAAAAACACACACCTCACTAGTTCTCTTTCTGGCACACACACACACACGCGCCACAGATTCCTCTGAAGTAAGACGGTTTATTGTAAATTTCTGCCTACATTTCTTTTGTAGAACAGCCAAGCACACATTGTAAAAACTGGGTCATTTAGTTTATTTTTTTCTACCTCTGAGCAGTCATTAAACTCCAATTATTTAACGACACACCAATTACCACCTTAAAGTAATATTTAGATCTGGTCATGGATGTGCATTTTGTGCGCTGTAATGACAATGTAAGTGAGAGTCATTGACAGAAACCCCGCTCTACCACACTGCTGCATGGTCACTATTGTTTCTCCAGGAGTATCACAGAACTCCACAGGTTCCTGAAAGGACAGTGCAGTTTATTTTCCTTGTCTTTAATAAGTGTCATGTCGTTTTGTTGAAATCAGATCAAATACTGAAGACAAACCCATGTTAAGTGTTTACCTTTAGAATACAGACAGATCTGTACAAACCAGCAGGGCTGCTGTTACATTAAAACATGTATTGCTAGATTAAATTCAAATGAATGTTTTTTAATACATAACCAGAGGTAAGGAAGTGATTTTATAGCAGACTCCACCTAATAATCCATTTAATAATAGCGATGCCATATGGTCACTATGGCAGTGATTCAGAGTTGAGGCTGCACTGAGCATTACAGACTTCAAACCAAAACTGAGCAAATTAATATTCTGACTTTAGATGCATCATTAAGAGGAACCCTGCTAATTGTCACTATCAAGTAAGCATATTGTGTTTTAACTCTGATGAGATCTGTGGTCACAGACACAATGTTGTAAACTGCGAAGCACTGAGCCGAAGAAGAAACAGAAGCAAAGAGCAATCTGATCTGTGATCTGAGGACGAGGTATTCTGCCTCTTCAGTAGAGATTGAAAACAGTCAGCACCTGTCAGATTTCGGCTAGAAATCCTGCTGGATCATACTCCTAAAGTTTTGGCCTTGGTCTGAACCACATGCAGCTAACAGAATAGTATCATCTTCGTTTCATTGTTCTCAAATCCCTGCTGTTCCAAACGTGTTACAAGAGAAGGCATGCGGAGAAAACCTATGCAGGTTGCTTTTTTAAATGCGTAATTTGGATTGTTTTCTGACCTGAGGCCTTTTGTATTTCTTAACACCAGGGCTCTAGATACATTGTGGGCACTGGTTGCCTCAAGGTTAGACAAGCTGACTAGCACAGCAGTTAAATAAACACAATCTCATTACATTTTGTGAGACTGTGTGATGTTTTGCTTTGCACAACACAGCTATTTGCCATGTTATGGCTCATTTAGTTGAGAAAACGCTAATAAGTTCTCAGTTGGCCCCTCATATTGTCCTGTTGTTAACTGGACTCACCCTCCGTTGCAGAACTGGAGGGGATATAAGCCTCACTCAGTGTTGTGACTGCAGCTCTTCACTAAATACAGTAACAGCATGTTTACGCCAGCAGTCTCTTCTTGAGTTAAATACACTTAAAAATTGAACATTGAGTGTTTCTCCCTATGAGATATGAACAGCTGCATATAACATGCATGCACGGTCAGGCAAACTGAACACAGCGGGAGTTGGCATACCTACTTCAATAGGAAATAAGCAACTTCCATAATTGATAATAATTCATCAGCTCTCAAAAAACAGTAGGCAGTTGTACTTCAGTGTCTTTCTGCATGGCATTAAAAAGTCAGCCTCTGTGCTGTCTTATTAGAGCAAATGCAAATGCTCAAAACTCCCACCAAGCATGACTTTTAAAAAGGATATGCAAGACACACTGCAAGTCCCATTCAAGCCAAACTTATAATGATAAAACCTAGCAACCCGGGGAGAGGATCTTGGAAATACACTAGTAAAATATTTCTCATCCACCCCCAAAGTTCAGCTAGGAAACTGCACTGAGAAGGCCTGAATACACATAACTTTCCCTTTTTCTGTCTGACTCCAGTCAGCCAATTCTGAATCACAGCCCATGGAGGCTTATATTTTGGCAGTAGCGCTGCATATTTATGTTGATATGACCAGTTCTATTGTCTGTTTGAAGACTGCTAAGGATTGCAGGACTCATTCTCTCTTAACCCAAGCAAACATGGGCCCAGTTGGAACATTGGCTGAATAGGGGGGGAAAAACTATGAGTATATTTATTTTCTTTGTCTCCATATGTGCAAAGCAAGAGAATAGTCTTTGAAGAAAAATTGACACCATTATGAAAAACGACTGAGCTTGTACTGCACCAGATATTACTATTAATTTTAGGTGTTTTGTGAAATTTGTGTGATTTGTATTGGATTCTGGAAGAGATCATTTTTGGATGTGAACTTTAGTTAGACATGAGAAATCAAACCTTTGTCTCAGCTGCCAGGGGATTATCATAGCAGACGCAAGTCTTATGATCTGTCGGGATTCATTTTGGATGATTCACATAAAAAAAAAATCTTCCCTTTGCCTGGCTACAAGTTCACAAGACTCTCTTCAGATTAGATTGTCCCCAAGTGGAGGGGGACATCATGCTATTTGAGTCCCTGCAATGTAAAGGAATGTTGGTTCATATGTATTTTCTTGATGCAAAGTGTGTGCTCATATTTAAGACTGACAATAATAAAATGTTGTATCTTAAGATGGTGTGCTGTTTTTGTTTTCCCGTTGACTATACATATGAACAAATCAAATCTTTTGCTATGTTGCACTGCCAGCAAAATTTTCCAAGGTGCACGAACTTCAACGTTTCCTACAATGGCAACTACCCAGGAACAAGACAGCTCTATTGATTTTTTTGATCCCACAGAAGTTTTGACCTTGGACTGAGCTCATTGCGGTCTGTCCACGACATTACCAACAACCGCAAAGTGCAGTTCACTAAATGACACCAGTGTGTCTTGAAGCCTGAACACAGTGTATTTTAAGGGTTCTGGTACATCAATTATGTACAGCTACAGCAGGAGGTCTGCCATAAAGCTCTGAATCTGTTTCTCTTCCTCCACCATGAATGTTAATTTCATACTGTAGCTGAATGCAAAATCAATTCATTCAGTTGGTGTATAGCTATACAAGGTTTCCAATGGGAGTTGTCACTGGCAATGATGCTTGTGACCTAGAACAACGATTCACTGCACAGTAAATAATGTAAACCGTGTCCATGGTATATACAGTATATCAGGTATCGTGGTTTTTATTGTATTTTTTAAGTGGTGACAGAAAATGGCTTTGCAGTTGGCATCCCACTGTGCTACTTCAGCCTCAACAAATATTTAATTCATGCAAACATCTGCTCTCTGCAGCTGAGAGTTCCTCCATGACTGAATACAGTGTTGGAAAAATAAAAGATTTTTCATTGCCTTATGTTAAAGACCATTGAGTGACGAGACACTAAACCCACAAGGCGAGACATGAGATTGGGTTCCAGATTATGAGACAAGACGAGATTTTCACAGTATATTTTTAGAAATCTTAAGAAATGTTAAATTATATAAAATTTTAGGCATTAAACACGCAATTTCCTATATTCTGTGGAATGTTTCTGCACCAATTTATGGTGGAAATGTTTTTATCTATGTAAAGGGAAACAATTCAAATATAATTAAAATATTTTATAATGGAATATAATGGAGTAAGGCTCTTAAGCATTTTATATTGCTTTCAGATATTTTTCTCCTGCATTGTTCTCATGTAATATCATCCCTGTTGAGTCAATATACATCAAACATACATGCAGGCGTGATTTAGTCTTCCCTCTTCTTTTGTGTCTTTGGCTACATCCACACTTCTATGTTTTTGTTTTAAAATGTAAAACGATCCACAGAAACGTGAAGAGGAAAAAGAAAAAGAATGTAATACTACAGATGAAGAGCCACACCAGATAAGTTTTAGCATGGAAGAACAACGAGGAACTGTTACTGATAGTAACACGGGAGTAAAGCAGACTGGAAGTCATTGCAAAGTAAATAGAGCGAAATGCACAGCACAAGTCTATAAGTGTTATTTGTGAAAAATATTTTAATAAAATAACTAGCTAGTTGAGGACTCAAACACAGGACACCAGAGCTCAGCAGATAAAGTCCAATGATTTATTAACCAAAAACACTTCAAAATTTAGATTGATTTATTTAACGCAGTCAAAAGTGTTTCAAACATAGTTCTAATTTAACCTCATAAAGCAATAAAACAAAAAATGTATTCATGCCTTAAAATGTGCTCAAATAGTGGCTGAAAGATTGAATCTCAACATTTAGGCTGCTGAAAACTCATCTCATTACCTGCGCCCATCACAAAAGGTGGGGCGGAACATGACTACAGTCTCTGTAGTAGGCCTACAAGAATGCTACTAATGTAAAATAAAAAGCCTACGTTGATATTAAAATTTAGTATTTCATTATCCCTACCAAACTGCTCATAATATTCAGCCTCACATATGATAAAATGAAACCCATTTATTTTAACTACTGCAACAGGCTGTGTGAAACGGACTGGGACCAAATAAAAAATATTAAAGACATTTCAAAGCAGCTGCGATGGACTGGCAACCTGTCCAGGGTGTCCCGCGCCTTTCGCCCGATGTCAGCTGGGAATGGCTCCTGCCCCCCTGCGACCCTGTACGCAGGATAAGCGGTTGACGATGGATGGATAGATGGATGGATGGATGGATGGATTTCAAAGCAATACATAGGTCTAGGCTTATCCAACTTTAAAAACCTGGCAACAATAGCCTAAGGCTTTTAATCAGTCTCTGTATATGATGATATCAATGTTGCTCCTTATCACCTCAACAAACACAAAGCAGCCTGTAAAACACTGTGAGATTTCCTACAGATGGTGATGTCATTTTCCAAGAGAACATAACCTTCTCTGGAGCTGGTTAGCCATTCAGCATAAGTTACCATGGCGATCTACCGTGGTAAGAAGTGAACCACCGTCATGGTACTGAAATCCCATGGTTAACCCCAAAGTTACCTGGATAAGCTCAAATCCTGCTTCGTGGTACAAACCCCAGAAGTAACACTAAGACATGAACTAAGGCACAGGACTAAGAACTAAGGAACAGAACTGAAACGCAGGACTAAGAACTAAGACAAGACAACAGAATGAGAATTAACACAAAATCATCACAAAAATAAACATCATAAAAAATTTATTTTTACTTTGCATGACTGGTAAGAATGAAACAGGAAGCCAGATGTCAGTGCCTGCGTCACATATGCATGTATGTGATCGCTTTCATGTTATGTTTTCATGTGTTTATATCTGTGGGCATATGCCAGAGATGCTCACAAGTCTTTGAGCTAGAGTCCAAGTCAAGTGTCAAGTCTCTGAGCAAGAGTCCAAGTCAAGTCTCAAGTCTCTCGTGGTTATTACGAATATTGTATCACCTGCTGCGTTCAGTCCAGATTGCTGTTAAAACTTCATAGCTATAAGGAATTCTGTAACTGTGACCTGTTTTTCATTTACAGTGCACAACCATGTAATGCACAATGCAGTTAATGACAGCTTAAACTACTGTAAGTCAACACATCCCCCACTCTCACACCATTGTAAGTTATAACTAAATAAAACTGTAAGGTTAGGCTACATGATCAACAATAAACCTGTAACATCTTTACAGCCAACGGTAATAATTAATGTGACGGCAGCCAGCGGGACGTAAATAATTACGTTAATCGACTTCCGCAAGTTTGGCAAGTAAACAAACGCTCATTGATCTTTTCATAACATGACAGTCAGAGTAAACCTCCCGTAGGTTGTAGCTGAAGCTAGACCGCTTCTCGAGTCCGAGTCGAGTCTGAGGTCTTTTGAGGACTTTTAAGTCGCACTCGAGTCTGAGTCTCTAACTCGATTCCCCATCTCTGGCAAATGCTCATGTATAGCCTAGCCTATAGCTAGCATTTAGGATTAAGCATTTAAGCAACAGCTACACATTTATTTTAATTAATACAGCCAATAAATATAGACAGTTAAGTTAGTCAGAATATAGCAAATATAATAAATATCATAAAATAATTTATTTTAGGCTCTGCCTCGGTGCCTCCACCTGGCAACAAATGCGTATTGTTAGAAGAAAACAAAGCAGCCCACATTTCCTTAGACCTGTAGACCACTACAGACCTGTAAACCACTACAGACGTGTAGATTCAGGCAGAATCAGCTCTCTCTCTCTCTCTCTCTCTCTCTCTCTCTCTCTCTCTCTCTCTCTCCTAAAAGATCTTCCAAAACCCCTCTGATCAGTGGATTGAAGGATGTACCCGTAAAATATAGCATACAGCATTTTAACAGGGACACAGTTAGTATTAAAATGAGATTCTCCTTATTCCTTCAGTCATCAGAACTGTCAATGTTAGCAACAATGTGAGTGTATGCCTAAGATCCCTGCAAACCAGCTCAGTTAGCCAGCAAGTCTACCAACAAAACTTCACATTCTAAGAGAAACATTGAAGTGCCTTAGCGCAAAGCTGCATCTCTGAGGAGAACAGACAGATCGTCCAGCTCCTTCATCTGCACAAACAACACACGACACACCAAAAGGCCACAACAAAACCACAATTCTTCCCTGTCTTACTAAATCTACAATGGACTTGTCAACTCCCAACTAGCAGCCCAAAGGAACTTTAAAGACTGGTAATGTACCTGGGCTGTATATTGTTTCACATAGCTTAGCAGTGTAAAGTTACTTGGCTAAGACTTTATCTTGTGATCAATGTACATTACTGATGTGTTGTGATCATTTCATGGTTAACATTAGGTTATGGTGTAACTGTACTCAGGCACTACTGGTATTATGTTAGTAATGTTATGCTCCACACAGACACAGAGTCTCTGCATGTGAACTAACTCATTTTAACTTGGCTCTGTTTCAAAGATCACATACATAAACTTGTATTTGGCCTTAACACAACCACGCACAGCAGAGAAGAACTTTAAAGCTCCTGCTTCTTTGTTCTGACCACATGTTTTTATGCTCGTGCCCATGAGACATATGGACGCAGACCAAAGAAGCTCACACACACACACCTTTTTCTTTTCTGTACTTTGCTAACACAGCCAAACATTAAGTGAGTGCATCAACACAGGACACAGTAATATTACTGACTAGTCCAAGAGTGGCAATGACAGCTATGCTATTCTCCTTATTACAAATTAGTGTACCATCAAACTGATTTTTATGGCGTTCTTTTAAGAAACAATTACTGCATGATGTTGCTTTAAAGAAAGGCTTGTGGATATGCCATTTTTTCATGTTGCACAAGAGTGAATACATCACCAGCCTCTTCTGTGTAGAACTCCAAATCCTTTAATCTACTTGTTAGTGATAGTAATGTTGGTTATACTTCATTATTCATTTAATTATTAATCAGAGTTCCAAATTGATAGTTTAGCATCTCCTTTAAGAGTGGTGCCCCAAGGTGAATTTAACACAGGTTAAAACATATCATTAATAATTAAACAAAAGTAATAATAATAATAAGCTATTTAAGCCGTAATTTACAACATAAGTGAGAAAACTTATGTAAGAAAACTTTATTTTTCCATCCATGTTTCTGTTTCATAACTTGTTTACTGCACTCATGATGTTTTTAGTCATAAATATTTTACATAGCCATAGGACTTTTGAATGTCTCTATCCCCCTGAGGCCTAATAGAGAACACATCTCTTTTACACCAGTCTTTTGGGAAAATGATAAAAAATAAAATCATAAATCAATACATACTTTTGTTTTGTCTATTGGATGGGCATGGCTATAGGGATTATTTTTTTATCCCACAGAAATGTTTATGCTCAATTGCAGTCCAGTCAATACACTCATAAGTATTTTATTACATTTTATCGAACTCTATTGGTCACCAGTTGTGGGGAGATTGACCAAATTGATTGGTCTCAGCACAGTTGGTTGTGGTCTAGCGAAGACCAAAGCCTGAGGCTTTGGGTCTGTTTGTTAAGGCATTCTGTTGAGACATGAAGAAATATGAGTCTCAGCCTCCTCTAAGATAAATATTTATCTGTGTGGTTTCTTGACATTGCTGCTGACGTCATGTCATCATCAATGTTGCACATGATGTTGAAATCTGTACTTTTAAAATCCACAGAGGAAAATATTAGGACATGACAACATATCATCAGGATACAATCATCAGTGTAATTACAAAGGAAGCACTAACAGGAAACACTATATATTTCACCACAAACAATTTAGTTTATGGGAGTGTCAGTTGGCTGTTCCACCACATTGGTCCAAGCTAAAAATGAATGAATTTATGAATATTTCATTGATTACTATATAATTTGGTTTAGACATTCAACATCTCACAGGATGAATTCTACAACCAAGAGGTTGATATTTTTACTTAAATGTTCTATCTCCCTCAGGGTGAGTAGTTGCTAGTGATATGATTATACTCCACTTAAGTATAACGGTACAAAGAGAAACTAGTGATTAAGTAATGAGTAATTTATGAATCGTTACTAGCTTTGCGCTACTCAGTGGCGGATTCAGAGTTAATCAGGAATTACTCATAAAGAGAGTGGTCAGTATGTCAATCCACAAATCCTTATGAACTAATCATTAATGATTTATTGATATAGTATCTCTTGCTCTCTTCTCTAGTATCTCTCTGTCATTATCTGTACAATCTTCAGAGATATTCATTCATTATTAACAATTATTAATAATCAGGTCGTTCCTGATTCGTTCCTCACTCCTTCCCTAGTAACTTCTCACAATTTTGTGTACCGTATTGTAAAGTGTTACCTGTTTAAGTAGATCTAATGAATAAGACCTACTCCTCTGTAGTTCAAATGTCCCTTGTTCCTACTTATTGGAGGTAAACCCTTTTAGAAGTCCCTATAAAAATACATTGTTGGACAGAACAAACAATATACTGGTGATTTCTGCCATTCTCAGGGGCTAAAAATATACATTTATTCCCAGTAATGATAAAAGACTGGTCATGGGCTTCATAACGACTCAATGTGATCAGTAAATTTCATGGCATCCTTTAAGTTAAATTGAAAGGGCCCTTTCACAGCTGAAACTCTGCACCACAGTCGGAACCAAAGAAAATGTTTTATCACATTCTGTTAGTTTGGTTTCACATTGCAATTATGCGAGGGCACTAAAGAATTTTACATGATATACTGTCTATGTATACTGGTATGTACTGGTTTGTAAAAAGATGTGTGTCTGAAGTCAGCATGTTGTCAGTTCTCTGGGGCGCCGTAAAGGGGGGGTAAAGGATGACGATTCTCGGGGCCCATGACTAAGAGGGGGCCCAGAGAAGCCC
>JAPMOB010017625.1:0-10470 GCA_029875015.1 Lepomis gibbosus | reverse complement strand
ATTTCGTGGCCACGAATTATTAATTTGAGGCATTAAAATAATAATTCATGGCCACAAATTACTATTTTGAGGCCTCAAATGAAAAATTTGTGGCCACGAATTTTTAATTTGAGGCCTCAAATTAATATATTTTTCATCAATGTCACCAGGGGGGCTCCGTATGTGAATGATGTCAGAATACGAAATAATAATGATTTACACCTGGACTCTGGGGACATGTTCCTACCACTTTTTTTAGAATGACTGATTTTGTCCCCATCGCTTTTTAAAAGCATGTCTCGTGAGCTCTGTATGTCACTCCCATAATCTGAGCCCCAATGTCCCCACCACTTTATGTTTACAATATATTTTATACTCATTCATAAATCCTGTCCAGCTAAAAACTACATTAGGAAAAGATCTAAGAAAGACATTGACGTGAGCTGTCTCATTGACTCTTTGCGTCTCCTGCTGGAGGTGTGCCTAAATTAACTATACATAAAAATGTGCAACAACAAATAAGCAACAAAAATAACCCATTTACAATTAATTCCAAACTTTAAATAAATCAGTTTGTGACTACAAGGCCGCATGAGAGAGCTCCACTTAGATGTCAGGGTTGGTGGTGGTGCTGCAGTGGATAAGATACGTCCATTAGTGTAGGAGACCTGGGTTCGATTCCAGCTGGGACACATCCGCAAATGTGTCCCTGAGTAAGACACTTAACCCCTAGTTGCTCCAGAGGTGTGACATGTCAGCTAAACGAGTAAATGTAAGATGTTTCTGCTGTAAGGGAGGAGTGTAAAGAAGAGCAGGAGCTGCGCAAGAGGGTCACTTTGTGTTGAAAAGTGGTGGGGACAATTAAGGGCTTATTTTAGGGGTTCCACGAGACATGGGAATGCACAATATTGGAGTCACGACAATAAGATACTCCAATGCTATTTAGAAGAAATAGGCTGTTGGATTGGGAGGTCTGGGGATCCTCCCCCAGAAGTATTAAACTCTTAATTTCCTGCATTCTAGAGACATTTTCTGCACCAATTTATGGTGGAAATTCATTTATTTATTTATATGAAGGGAAACAAAATTCATGTGTCCGGTGACGATTCAGAATTTAAAACTATTATCTAATATTTTATTTTTAATCCAAAGCGACTTAAAATTGCTAAATATATGTCACAGGTCGCACACCTCCGGAGCAAGTAGGGGTTAACTGGCTTGTTCAGGGACAGAATGGTGGACATATCACAGTGGGGAGATGAACCCGGGTCTCTCACACCTAAGGCATGTGTAACCTTCACCACCCCTTATTATCAGCAGCTTGTTTTTTTAGCCTAAGTTACTTATTTTGGAAAAGGCAGATTTGTTTCTTCTACATTTACAAACTTTTCTCATAGAATTTTTATTTCTTGTTGCATGCTAATTTTCAGAAAACCTTTAGCAAATGCTTTCAAAGAGTGGTGGGGACATGTCCCAGAGTCCCCCAGTGTAAATGACAGAAAATAAAGCAAATAGAAGTAAGTACCAGGTACCAAGTGAGTACCTGAAGCTACCAAAGAATGGAAAGACAGGATGCAGTGCAAAAGGAACAGCGACGATCAGACAAGAATCAGTCTCTGGCATTCACTGCCATGAGTGTGCCGGTGAAATAAAGGCCTAAATCAAAAAGGACTAAGATGGTGGTGGATGCTGCAAGCAGATTCTTGGACATGTCAGGAGAAGACACGCTAACAGGGGGAAGGTTTTGCACCAACAGACAATTTGAACGGGAATCCTTTGCACTGGAAACTGTTTTATCCAGTAGGTGGCGGTAATGCAACATTTTTTGGTGCAAAGTGCCATTTAAACCTGAAGACGACGAAGAAGAAAGGTTCGTTAAGCCGATGGGCGGGACTTCCCGTTGACGCGATCATGACGTATATGTCAAGCGACTGCACCGCGCGCTGTTTGGAGAAGGTTTCACGGTGAGGGTCGGCGGATTTCTCACGGGTAAATTATTCGACATATATCTCGAGTGTTGAGCCGCAGCGGAGGTGTCACCGCAGGCATGTTTAGCCCCCGCAGCGCCCCGGGCTCCGGCCGCAGGCAGCAGAGCAGGAACACCGGGAGGAAGAGCGTCTCCGGGGCGGCCACCGGGCTGCTGTTCTCCCCGCGCAGGACGCCTCTGTCGGCCAGGTGGGTGCTGAACGCTGCACGGTGGATGTTTCAGCTGATGTTTTTGTGTAAAAACACTCATAATGAGAGTTTATTAGCTGAACTTATGTTATGTCCTGTCCTGTAATAAAATCTTACCTCATCAGATCAGAACCACATTTTGTTGCCAAGTTGTTTTATACTCGGAGTTTGTTTTGGCGACTAGATGCGCAACAACAATAAACATAAACCTATATAAATATAAAGATATCTAAAAAATGTAATTGATACAATATATAAAAGTATTTATATGCACAATAAAAGAATCATAATCAAATCTGATTGGTTGTGCAAACATTAACCAGATTAACAAGGTTATAATGTTTAAAAGTGGTGTTGATTCAGCTGTGTGATCATTTTAGTGGGGCTGAAACGTTATTCTGTTGTTTTTGTTCACCCCATTAATGCTAACAGACTAGATGTTTGGATTATCTCTCACTATAGTGCACATTTGTTCGCTCTGTCTTACTCTAAAATCTCTCTGCACCAGGTCGACCCCCACCCGAGTGCAGAGCCATGCAGCTGCAGAATCAATCAACTATGATGTGCAAACCTTCGGCTCCTCGCTGCCTGTCAAAGTGATGGAGGCGCTGACCATGGCTGAAGGTAAAGGAAACCTCATCTCTGAATTTCAGAGGTTTCTGTTTGTTTCCTGTGACGTGTTCTGGTTCTGTGTACCCGTCGATGTTTGTTGGTTTTGCTGCTGAGCTCTTCTTGTGTTTGTGTTGTTCCTCTAGCTGATGACCACATCTCAGTGAAGGTGGATGAGAGCGGCTGGGCCTGGATGGTTTGTGGAGAGAGACTGATCATCTGGAAGATCTGCCAGACTGCTGTGGCAAAGGTAAGTTCAGCCCCTCGACCACACAAGAAAAATCCAGAAACTAAATTCTAATTCTGAGTCAAATCAGCGACGCACACCTCCCCAGAAAATGTAACTGCACAGGGTGCAAGAGCTGTGATTGGTCGGCTTGGTAGCATCACATTTCCTACTACACATTTCTCGCTTGTCCTCCTTCTTCTGCCTCAGCCGGGTCAAGGGGCTTACAAACCGTATCGAAATTGCGATTTGAAAGAACACGATAAGTTAATCGTGAAGACGGCGATTAAAATGTAGGTTTATTATACAGCGCAGTGCCAGCCAGAGCAGGCACGGGGCGTGTAAATTTTACAACAACAAATGAAACTGGAGGAAAACGTGGGATCATGGCGCCAGCTGAACAGACACGGGCAGCGGCCGTGCTGCGGTTTTGTCCGGCATCAAGCGTTCAGCCTGCACGTTGTTGACGTGTTGTTCATTTTTCATCTTGTGTGCTTCAGCTACAGATAACAGCTCTCTGTGAGCCCGCTCGGCTCTCTGCAGGCTGACATTGCATATCCACATGGAGCATTTCAGAATAAGAGCAGTTTGCCTGCCTGATTTTGCTGACTTGTTCATATTTTGTTCTTATTTGTTTAGTTGGCCTTGATTTTTGTGCTTCTACTATTGTTAAGTAGGCTACGTGGTTAAATTGTGTCTTTTTTTTGTCTGTTTTAATTGTGTTCATTGTTGATGCGTGATCGGGAGTCTGCAAAGGGTGTTTTATTTTGAAAATTGACTGGATTCTCTCTGCCGTTCTGTGTCTGACTTCCTGCCCGGTTCATCTGCTCTGTGCTGCCTGACTTGGCTTCTGACAAAAATAGACTGGAAGTGAATATTGAACTTTAGCAAAACTTAGAAAAGAAAAAAAATCACAAATCGAATTGTAATCACAATATCTGTCAGAAGAATCACAATTAGAGTTTTGCCCCAAATCGTCCAACTCTATAAAAGTTAACGCTGTTCATCATCGATGAGCTCAAACTCCAACATGATCCTCTCAGTTTCAGTCGCCTTTGTTCGTAGTAACCTACTCCAATGAAGCAGAGCCACCATCACATATTTATTTAAGTTTGTCTCATCGTTTGGGACTGGACAGAGTTTCTGGATCAGGATCAGGAGAAAAAATGATTAAGATCCGAGCCAGCGCGTCAATATGTCCTGTTTATCAGGTGACTGGACCTGAAACATTTGTGAACACTTTGTTGTGAGTGTGTCAGTGTTTCTCGACACGCCTCAGTGACTTGAAGAAAATTAACATGTTTAGGTTTGAAAAACCACTTTGGCAAAACATTGTTGTTTGTTATTTACTGCTGCACGATGGAGACATTTGCATCAACACTGAAAAAGAGATGGATATAAGTCATTAGCTCCTTCTGAGACAAAGCTCATTTCTGTCGCTTCTATCTTAGATCTCATCCTGTCATTACTCAAAGCTCATGAACATACAGGCAGATGACTGGTACGTTCTTCACCATTCGGTACAAGTAGCACCAGGTACCAGACAGAAAGTACTGTCAAACGTTGTCAGCTTCTATTATATAATAATATTAATTAGTCATTTAGCTGACGCTTTTATCCAAAGCCATTTAGATTTGCTGTTAATATCGGAGGTCACACGCCTCTGGAGCAACTTGGGGTTAAGTCTTCCTCAGGGGAACATCGAACCCTGGTCTCTCACACCACCTGTGGCTGCTCCACTGCCACTACTGAGTTGTGAATATTTAATTTTCAATGTTCTCTGATTAATCAAAAGGTAATTTACAGCTTAATCCATTGAAATTAGTTCTAGAGCAGCTCTAGAGGAAACACTTACAGATTCATAATGTAAGTCCTGAAATCCACCAACACTCTGTGTGTGTGATCCTGCAGCTGTCAGTGTGCAAGGAGCTGCAGCTGCCCAGCAGTGAGTACAACTACACAGCCGACCTCGTGGCCGTGACGTCCGCCAATCCTCTGGAGAGCGCCGCTGTCCAGTCCATCTCTGTCCTGGCGGTGAATGCAGAGGGAACAGCTCGCTTGTGGCCCAGCCTGTCTCAGGAGGGCAACTACACAGAGACCGACGTGGACCTGGGAGATCTGTGCAACTCTGTTGTTGCTGTCAGAGTAAGTAAATCTTTGATGAATCCAATTTATTTTGATTCCTTTGCAGCTAGGACCTCAAACCTGGCAGCTGGTTATCAAACTCTGCAGCAGCTACTAGTGAATCCACATGAGTTTCGCCACAAGCCCATTTTACTTGTTGATTTGTTGAAATACACAAATAAGCTTTTTTCTGTCTGTCATCCCTGCTGTGGTTTTCTCTGTCTTTATTTCTGACTTTCCTCTCGTCCCTCAGGGTGGAAGCTTCGTCTTGTCCTCGGCGAAGAGTCGGCTGTTGAGAGCGAGCACTGATTCTTCTGGAAAGCTCCAGTACCGAGCCCTGCAGCGGGGTCAGGGAATGCTCTCCGGCATCGGACGCCGTGTCTCCAGCCTGTTCGGCATGCTCTCCCCGCCAGCCAACGACACAGTGAGTCACACAGTTACAGGTTCTACTGCGAAGGCAAAACGTGTACCATGGCTGCCTCTTAAATGTAGATCAAGCAAAGCAAATAAATATTAGCATTTGTAGGAGATGAAAACCTTCAGACCGGCCCAGAGGCCTTGTGGGCCTTCGCTTTCATACTCAGTTCTCTTGGCTGTAACTGTAACTTTAACCTGAGTTTAACCTGTTACGGTTGGGTAACAAAACCACCAAATATTTTATATATTATATATTTTATATTTGTTTTCTATGCAACAGTTATTCAGATCTTTCGTCTTATTTACCTCACTGTAAAAGTCCTGCATTGAAATGTTACTTTTGTAAAAAGTATCATACATGTGTATATATTCTCTCATCAGATTATTATCCCTCATGCATTAATGTAAAAGCTGGATTTTACTGCTGCAGTCGAGCCGGAGCTCATTTTGAACTCTTTAGTATTGAAACATTTTCATTATGAATTCATCTGCAGATTATTTTCATAAGAAAATAAAATAGTGAAGAATGCCGTCACAGTTAGCCGGAGCCCAAACTCCTTCACAGCGCTTTGTTTTGTCCCACCAACAGTCCAAAACATTTTTAATTACAAACATTACAATTATTATAATCATCAGGAAAAGCACAAAATCTTCACATTTGTGAAGCTGGAACCATGAAATGTTTTTGCGTAAAAAATAACTAAAGAAGTTCCCAAATAATTTTCAGCTTCTACAAAAATCAACTGACTGATGAGCTCATCCCCTAATCTTTTCAGCTGCACTGCTGCGTAGTTTAATTTATGACAAAACATCATATTTTATAAGCATTTTGTACATTAAAACATCTGTAAAGTGACAAAAGCTCCCAATAATTGTAGTGACGTATAAAAGTAGAATATTCCCGTCTGAAATCTCGTGGAGTAGAAGTTGAACGTGTCATTAAAAGGAAGGACAAGTTACGTTCCACCTCTGCATTTTGCTTGTGTTTGTCATCATGCAGTTGTTGTAGAAGTGTGTTCATGGTAAGATGACTACGAGTTACCTCCTCCAATGATGTTATGTTTGGTCTCACTAGTTTATTTGGCAGGATTTCACAAAAACGTTTCAGATTTTAAAGCAGTTTGGTGAACAGAGAGAAATCAGTGACAACAGTTTGAGCCTCGTCTGCAGTATTTTTCTTTTTCTTACTGCTGGTTTATTTCAGACGGTTTAATGTTTTCTGTTTTCTGCTGCAGCTGCACAGTGTGCTGTGGGCGGGCGAATCCAGCTGCTTGTACACGCTGACCAGCTCCAGTCTGAGCAAATGGGAGGTGGACGACAGCTGGGAGCACCAGATCCTCAGCTGGGACGCCCAGAGAGCTCTGACCGAGAGCATCGCCGACGCCATCTGGGTCAGTACAAAGATCCACGTGATCATATCGTGTGCTTCAGTTTCATTCAGCCTGTCGTTTATCTTTTAAATCTCTCTCTAACACTCAAAGCTTCGGGTCTGCAGATGTCCATCGTGGTCATACATTAAAAGTATTCCCAACATTTATCTCCCACCAGGGTTCAGAGAGCAACTATGAGGAGCTGAAGGAGGGAGCGAATGTGACGTACCTGGATATGAAGCTCAGCCAGTGAGTTTGTGTTTGTGTGTAGATTCTACCTTTAAAAATCTGCCTGCCTGAGCAACGACAGTCTGTGAATATTACTGTTGATCTAACTGAATGTGAATGTTGACCTCTTAAATCAAGCTCAGTAAACAGGAGGGTAAGACTTAAAATTCAGATTTATAAATACATAATTAGTAACAGACCGATTAATCAGCCCGACATCTGGCATTTTGAAGTGCACTCACGAGGCCGATAAACACAATATGTCTGCAGCCGCCTCGTCAGTGAGCTGCTGGTGAACGACGTTGGCGATTGTTAACATGTTTCTCCTAAATGACAGCAGCTCTAATCTCACACCAGTACTGGCTAGTGTTAAGTATTTATAGGTAGACTGTAGAGGATCATGCAGCTCTCTAAATCTGTTTCTGTTTGATTCATTAATAAAAACTCCATCTGAAACAACACATTACTGTCTAAGATAACATTTATATTGTATACTGCATGGAGTAAGGGACTTATACACGACTTTTCTTGGTTTAGATAAAGGCCCTGCTTTCTAAATATCGGCAGCGACCAATAAAAACCCATACTGGTCGAGCACAACACATAAAAGGGAGGATCCTTGTGTCCAGAAGGAAGTAGCCTGTGTGAGAAAGTTTTGTGTAACGAGGATTTAACTCAGGCCGAGCTGATACAGAGTCTGTGCTGTGTGTTTTCAGAGCCGGCCTGGTGGTTTTGGCTGCAGCCTGGCACCCGTCAGACACTCCCTGCCTGGCTTACTTCTGCCTGGTCACCCTGCAGGACACCGGAGCCGCCATCTCCGAACAGTTCACCGTGGAAGTGACCAAGTACAACCCTCCCTTTCAGGTCAGTCCTGACACAGTGAAAGTAAAGAATTCTGTTGTTCTTTACTGCTCCGTTCTCCTAAGATAGTTATCTTTTCTGTTACCTCTCCATGGAGTTTGGGTTTTACGTGGTGAGTTTTTTTTAGATGTCCGCCTTTTAGATTTCTGCCTTTACTCCAACACAGTCGAGGTGAATGGTACATTCAACAAGTGGATCTGATCCGAACTAGAACTACTTTCTAACACAGAAATAGTCCCAATGCTCTCTAGATTATCCAGGGCGGCGCTCTAAAACAGGGTCATTCTAGTATTACTAGTTGGATCTATGGACATTTACATCACCATGGACACTGGAGATAATCACATCCTCAGAAAGTCACACTGAAACAATTCTGTTCATCTTGTCTGTTTGTTCTGGTTTGAATGCAAATTTAGGAAACTGAGTGTTTTACAATAATAATAAATAATAATGCAGTACATTCATATGGAGCTTTATCATGGAAACTCACGGCACTTCAGAGATACTAAGTGGTGGTGGTGGGGGGGGGTCACCTCAACTACCACCAATGTGTGGCACCCCCTGGGTGAGGCACGGCAGCCATTTAGCCCCAGAACGCTCACCGCACATTAGCTTGAGACCAAGAAACATTGAGCCAATTACAATGGGGAATAATTAGAAAGTGAAAGCAAGGTCGAGAATTTTGCCATGACACCGTGGATCCCCATACTCTTTGCCACAAGTGCCATGGGCTCTTTAATGACCACAGTGAGTCTGGACCTTGGTTAAACATCTCATCCAAAGGACGGCATCTCCTACAGCACGTTGTCCCCATCGCTGCACTCTTATTAGGTGCATTTGACTTAATGCGGCGCTGCGCTGACTTAACGTGATGCATGCTGGACTTAAAACAATGCATGCTGGTTAGAAATTGTGTCTGACTTTCGCCGGCGCTGCAAAACGTCACCATGTCACATGTCATTAAAACCTCGTGGGATCAAGGCGGCTGCCGAGAGATCAGCAGATCTCAGCTCACAGTGAGCTGCTGCAGGCAAAATTTGTCCCACTTAAAGGCGCCGTTTTTATACCCCGCCCTGCAGTCACCTGCAGCTCACATTAGACTATCAAGTCGGCGGAAGTCAGCCGCCGTCATCTCGAACGCACCTATTAATAGGGCCAAAGGGAAGACTGCCCCATAAACACCTTTTCCAGCAACTTAGTTTTCCCAGCAGGCCTCCCATCCAGATACTGGCCAAGCCCAAACCTGCTTAGCTGCAGTCATTCAGCAGTAGCAGCTTTACATTGGTATGGCTGCTGACACCACTTCAATACGGCGCTCTAACTTCCTGTTACTAAACCGGCATGCACCTGTCGCTTTCACCTCACATGGGATCTCTGCCTCATGTCCTTCCCTCTTTGCTCTCCCTTCACTTCGGATTATTGTTGAGTGTTTTTACATTAAAATTCCCCATGAAGCACCAAAAAGCCCCACGAGCTAACTTTCTCTCTCCTTCATCGTATAATAAGTAGATGTCTCAAAACTTGCAACCAAAGCTATCTTCACAGTTAAATACCACTAAAGGTTGAGTGTGATCAAGACTTTTTTTTGCGATTAGTGTGAATTTAAAGGACTCGTCCTTCTTTTAGTTCAGATTACAATGTTTGTGTGTTTTATTTGCACATTCAAGGCTTATTTTTTGTCACCCAGGCAGCCACTAGTCTGAGTTTATTAAAGTCTGTCATGAAGATCAACTTGCGGAGATTTGAAACCTCCTTTTTTTTGTCAAAAATAAATGATAGTGAAGATGCTCGCTTAATTTTTTTTTTTTATCGTCTTGTTTTCTCAGAGCGAGGAGGCTCTGCAGGCCACACGGCTGGTGCTGCCACGCTCCCCCGGCTCCACCGCCTTCCTGTATAACGAGGAGCTGGTGTTTGCTTGCTGGACGGGAACCAACAGGGGAGGACTACCTGATGAGAAAATCAGCTTTAACTCGGCGGGTGAGAAAAAAATCCCGGGGCCTTGGCTCCAGATGAACGAGCGTTTTCAATCAGATTAGTTTGAAAATACAGTTATAGAATGATGGAATTATAATATATACGACTACAATGATCCCTAAGAGGTCAGTTACTAAAGGTTTTACAACATAGAGTAGATAAATAAAACAGAACAAGTGAGTAACTGACAAAAATAAATCATTAAAATGGTTTCATTCTGCAGATTTACATGTTAGAAAGATTGTTTTGTTCACTGATGGCAAAGAAAGTACGTAAGGAAATGAGTTTTTGAAGGTAGAATACTTAATAGTTTGCACTTTTATTGTTCGATAAGCATTCAAACAATATAATTATTTAAATGAATTTAGTTTTGTTTGGATTATAAAAGACCTAATAACGACAAACCTTCCTCACATACGAGGAACAAACACTAAGAGTCTGAGTTGATGTTTCCCTCTCTGCCTGTCCAGGTGATGGCGTACGTGGGGGGGGCTGCTGCGCCAACCT
>JAPMOB010017588.1:0-15129 GCA_029875015.1 Lepomis gibbosus | reverse complement strand
GTGGTACACAGGATAATAACATAGATCACTTTAGTTGGTGTACTAATGTGGAAAGCGATACAACTTCGCACCTGATAATGTTAGCAACTGCTCAGCATTAGCTGGTGAACTAACGTGACTCTCCGTGTTTCTCCAACCTTTCTGATGTTCACTGTGTTTTTACTCAATATCATCTGGATCTCGTTCGATCTGATGGGCTTCTGCACACGAAACTTTATTGTTGTTTTGTATCCTTATGTGTTTATGTTGTGCTGGGAGCCGGTTGTTTTATGGTGTTGACTGCATGTGTTAGCTGTGGTGTTGATGCTGTAGTCGTAGAGAGGCTGGGTGTCCTCACATTAAAAGCAGAACAGTCGCTGATGCAAGCAACAGCGAGTTTAGAGCCCATCAACATAAAGGAAGTAAAATTAATGAGTAATTTCCCTGAAAAACTACATACAACCCCTTTAATTAAAAGACAAAAGAAGAAATAAAAAGGTAGATCAAATTATAAAGTAATTCATTATTTCATATATAAAGGAGGAAAAACAGGAATTAAAAACAACATTACAAGCATATAAGTCTATCCACCAACAACAGAAAAAATATAAGAGAAAATCTATAAATTGGTTAATTTAATCAAATAAATTTATACTTAAAATAAAAAATATAAAGACTGCTCCAAATTGACTTTTTTATTTTCTAATTTTATTCTTTTTATTTTAAAGTGGTCAGTGTATGGGTGGATTTCTCAGACTCATAAATAGTTTGGCAAATTTATTTGCCAAACTATTTATGATAGATGCAGATGCATCCTTCAATGCCAAACACTTAGATGCAATGACAGCACATGGAGCTTCCTGCAGAAGCAGTGCGGAGACACACTATTGTACTTTCCACCAGGGGAGACTGGCTGGGAACACACACACAGTAAAGCGGATACAGCGGAGGGGAGGGAGAGGCCTTACAGCCTCTAGCTGTAACTGTGGTTGTAAATGGCTGTGAGTGTTTTGCCCCAGATGAGAATATATGTCTGACCATCAAAGAGAAAAGACAAAGAGTGGAAGAAGGAGCAAGACTGGGGCAAAGTCAATTCACGCCCAAAACAAAGCTCCTCAAAGGTATGGTTCAGTCATCTAGCATTAGTGTCATAAGTCACAAGTAAATATTAATAGATACCAGGGGATACAATACAATACAACAGCGCTGCAGTAAATACTAATATGGTGAAGCTTAAAATTTTTGAGTGTTGGAAGGGTCATAGGTTTATTAAGTAATTATCCCATTCCAGTCTCACCATATTTAATAAGTTTCATTTAGATAGATCTCAACTAGGATTGACTGTCATGAACTTTGGTTCAAACATTCAAATAGTATGACAACCTCACCTAACAAAGGGTTAGGGTTAACAAAGGTCAAAATTTTAATTTGTCCAACATTTTGGTTTGTGGCCAAATACCTGAAACCTAATAGCGATCAGCTTCAGCTGTAGTTTCATAATAGCTCAAATTAGCTAATGCTAGTATGCTAAGTTAAGTTGAAATGGTGAACATGGTCAACAGTATCCCTGTATCAGCGTGTAAGCGTTTTCCTTGAACGCATGTTAGCATGCTGACATTAGCACCAGTTTGCTCAAGTAGTCTCTCAGAGCAGACGATGCTAGTTATTTTCCTTGCCATTTTCATTACAACAAAGTCATTTTTTTTCACCATCTATTGGTGGCATTTTTTGAAGCAATAGTTTGTATTTTCCTCCCTATAAACTAATGTTCTTTTTACTGGCGGAGTCCTCATTTCCTGCTCAAGAAGTGTGTAACCACGCACGAGGGATTAAGTTCAATAATATCATGTCACAAGACTTTGTTCGTCTTTCTTCATAATTAAAACTATGTGACACAACGAATCCTGCAAGCCATGGCAGAAATGTTCCATACGTGTACAAACAAATCTTTGATGCAAAACCTTCAAAGTGATCTGACTGTACTGAATCACAATCGTCACTGATCAAAATCACTAGCTTTTAGCAGTAGAGCTTTTTCCCCTCAACAACAAACAACTTTTTAAGATGAATAGTTACTTTGGAAAATTTGACACATTCACAGCATGTGTTGACCACTGTAGCTTCTCCTTCGCACTTGCAAAAGTAGGGGTGAGCAGTGAGTGCGCTGTTGGTTGTAATTCGCAAGCCTCACCACTAGATGCCACTAAAACCTATACACTGAACCTTTAAATATTACACTAGTTGCAGTCTAAAGTGTAAACTAAACAAAAGTATAAATTTCAACTATGAATCAACACTCACTTCTAGACTGGTCATAATGATGTTTAACAAATGATTATTTATTGAAGGGCTACTGATTTTGTATTATGTATGAAATAACCACTGTTCCTTATTATTGCGCGTACAGATGTGACTATAGTTTTTCACCCTATAATGACAGCTGTTTTCTACTCAGATTCCAGAAATGATAGAAGTGAGGATAGTGAGGTATGGTCAGAAGACATTTGGAAAGAGTGCAACAGGAAATAACCTCCTGCGTAAAGAAGTTTTCGCCACCTGTAGAATAAGCACTGTGTGGTGGAGGAGGGGGAAGTTGCTGGCAAATTGATCACAGTGATTGACAGCCTGAGCTGTTAGAAGGAACCCGCCTACTGCACTGAAGACATGGACAAAGAAATCGTCCGAGGTCAGTCAGTGAGCTAACTAGGGGTTAATGGTTATTCTGCTGGTTGTTCCCTTGAACCTAACGTTCAGAGAAGCTCAGCAGGTCGCCCTGGAAGAACGCATGAACACCCTTGATACCAGCATCTGGAGACACACTAAGGTTCTGTTCACATATGGAGACAAACTAGCAGATAGATCTGTAGCGAAGCACATTGAGAAGGGAGTATAGCGCTCTACGCAGGTTCGTAGACAAGTGCAAGAACAAATACCATGTGTGAACAACATGAAGAAAACTGTTGAGAGTCAGATTACCAAGTTTGTTTGAGAAGACAGAGGAAATGGAACAGCGGCTGGGTCTTCTGCCCCAACATGAACAACAACAACTGACAAGAAGCTCAGGAGGAGAGAGCTGGAGCTGACGATGGGCTTCAAGGAAACACTCCTCCAGCTGCAAGCTGAGATCCAGGGAAACATGACAAGCTGAGTGAGCACCCAAGAATCAGACAGGAGATCAAAAAGATGGATAAGGACATAACAAGATCCACACAGAGACTTCTTGCATGAAGGCTGTAAGTAAAAATAGTATTACCATTTCTAGGATTCACAATTGCACTTAGCAGGAGTAACAGTCAGATTGTGTTTTGTTTAATTTACAGTGAAAGGAGACAGTCCAGCACGATCTATCCCAGGAAAACATCAACCAGCCACTTTAGTAAAGTTCTAGGTTGGCTGTCCACATTTCAGATCGGCACAGATGTCTCTCAGATGTCAGGACATGGACCTGTGCTACCACACGATGATGACATTCCTGAATGAATAGTTTCAACAGACTGACGTAATAGAAAATGCATTTTAGTAATGCAGAACTGGCACACAGGGAATTTTCAATGGTTCACGAAAAGGGGAGGAAATGGACAAAGGTGTCCGAATCTGTTTTATTTTATTTGCCAGAGAAAGTAATTCAAGGTGAAGGGGTAGCAATCTGGAAACTGTCTCACTGGATTTGTATTCATGTGGAAGCTACAGAAAGTCCCCAACGACATGACAATATTCAGCACGTAATGTAATATTTTCCCTCTATTTTGAAGAGGAAAGATTAAATCTTTGCAATTTAATGTCAGAGTGTACTTTTTTCACTGAATTAAGAAAACAAATGAGGTATGGAGTAGAATGGTTGAGTACAATATTTATTTTGAATAAATTGAATTAAAATATTAGTTGAGCATGTCATGTTATTTTATTAGATGGGGCCTGCTTCTCCTACTTCTATTACAGTAACAATACATACTGTTTTTATTATTATGAATGAAACACCCTTATTTTACAATGACATTTGAATAAATTATCATTATCATAAATCATAAACTGGAAATTAACTGAAGCTATGTTTTAGGCTTTTTGTTTGAAAAGTATTAAACTTGAATCTGTTGACTAGGAAGCTCGCTGTTTTGTCTTGATTGGAAACATATGTTTTTCTAATGTCATTTTTACAACGTATTCCCTGTAACAACAGGGTACTATGTGTCCTAAAGTTAAGGACATCAATTGAGCCAACAATTAAGCGGAAGACAGATTTATGTTGTGCCACTGAAAGCATCTGTTCATGTTGGTGATTTCTTCCTCTTTCATATCAATATATTTAATTAAAAAGTAGATAATATGGCAAAACTTTAAAGAATATAAAGTAAGACAAATTTTTTTAGATTTTTATTTGTTGGTTAGTAAACAGCATAGCTGATGCTGTTTTTTGCTGCCGAAATTGACATGGGTATTTGACAGTTTTAGTATACGTATACTGTTAGGTAGGTTACGTGTCTTATTTGAGCTAAACTAATATCGATCAACTTATAACGTTATGCCCTGGCTATTGTAGCTGCTCAAACTTAGCTGTTAGAGCACACAAAATGAGTAAAGCCAACATTTCCAAACCTAATATTTGTAATAATCTAAGGGAAACCTCCACACATTTTCTATTTATTATGTAAATTGTTTAACATTTTTGTAGCGCATCTCCATATTTTCCAGCAAAAAGTCAGTAAAATCGTAACGTTATAACGTTACGTAACGTTAGCCTAACTGGAACTAACAAAAGAAAAGTCTGACCTTTAACAACTTTTTAGTTAACTTAACAGTTACATTTTACTCTGACTGGGGGTCTTTGGCGGATGCGTGTCTCATTTCTGTCTTCATTGGGATTTTATCCACGTACCTTCAAACACTGCCTCGATAGTCCCCTTGTTTTTTCTGTCGCTGCTGTTTGTTGTTGTCTCCACCAGAGAGCGACAAACCGCCGCGGTAAGGAAAATACTGTCCGCGACGTCACTTTCACGAGACGGAAGTGGAAAATTGTAGTTAGAAATCCTGATAGTGACATGACAAATCAAACTGCACACTGAAAAACATAAAATAAGCCAAGCAGAAAAACAGGTGGGTGTTTTATGGAATAAGCGATGCGGCGTTCAGGGCTCATCTGTGATGAAATTGTATTTTCTCTCGCAGGTTTTTCTGTGTTTGTTTGAATGAGCTGTGAGTGAGCCCAGCTCACTGTTGTTTAGTGACAACGGGGCTAATTAGCAAGCTAACTTCAGATTTAAGGCTGTTTGAGTGCAGTGTTTTAACATTACTGAGCGCTAAATATGTACACACAGATGATCAGCTGGCGCGCCGAGCTTATATTAAGATTGACTTGTCATAACTTTTGTGCCAGGGTGTCAGCTGTCTGTCTCATGCTGACGTTACTCAGGCCTAACATCGCTCCTCATTTCTACTGTAAACAGATTTTTGTGGAAGTCTCCTTCACACACAGAAAGGATGGTAAGAGATTTATCATTTACTCGTTTTTCTTTTGAAATGTAAGTACATTCCACTGCTTTGACACAGTGTGAATATTGTATATGGAGTAATCAATTATTTAAAATAACATTTTACTAGCAGAGTGAAGTGAACTTACTGTACCTCCCCCTTGTTTTGCTTTTGACAGCATGGCCGAGTGAAGATTAAATCTACAGCCCAGCAGGAGGAGGAGAAAAGAAAGGAGAGGGAGAAAAAACTGAAGATATATGTGGCTGCACGAGATGCCTGTTTTTCTAAGGTCCTTTAGAAATACACATTTATACCTTACATACTGTATTTTACAAGATCCTGCTGGTGATCTTTTATATTCTTCTAGGAAAAAACAAAAACCCTTAATGAATTCATACTGCTTAATAGTACTACCTGTGTATCTGAAGTCTAATACAGCTTAGCATCTCACCATTTCACTGACACAGTTCTTCATCACAATGAACACACGTTCTAGTTTATTCACATACATCAACATATATACCGCCCTGCTGCCGTAACTATTCTGCGTTTAAGGAGCATTAATCCACAGCTGAAAATAGTCAACCAAAAGTGCAGTGTTCTCCTCCTGTTTGAGTAACTACAGTGTCCAACTTTTACAGGAAATTAATAAGCCTTTTTTTATTTAAAGCTACGAATATACCTTTGACCGGTTTTAAATATTTATGTGTTCAATAGGAACACAAGGGCTGAGTGCCATGGACAGGATAGGGAAATCAGAACGTATTTACAGACAGACTTTAGAAAATAAAATAAGTTTTAAGCAACATGCGACAGTTAAAGTAGCCTACCATATTAAAACTAAATATCATGCTGCTGCTTGTATGATGGTTTCACTGACTATTAAGCAGTGCTTATTATCAGTTTCATATATATTTTTTGTTTTTTTTCTTCTGCTCATCTCTCTTATGTGCTGTGTCTGCCTGTCTGTCACTCTGTGTATTGGCCTCACACCGCTCACTTTGTCCTGTGCAACAGAGGAAGGAGGGTATTTGGGATGATGAGGCTCTCCAGCTGACCCAGCAGCTCCTCTCGTCCAATCCTGACTTTGCAACCCTCTGGAACTACAGAAGAGAGATCCTGATGCATCTGGAGACTGTGAAGTGAGATCATTACCATTTATCTTGTCACCTGTAGATAACCAATAGAAGACTTTGTTGCATTTTCAGTCACGTGAGATATGACAGGAGATTTCTGTTTTTGTTTTTTGTTACCTGCTCCAGGGAAGAGGATGAATTGCAAAAGATTTACGAGGCTGAGCTGTCGTTCCTGGAGTCTTGCCTTAAGGTGAACCCAAAGTCATACGGCAGCTGGCACCACCGAGGTTGGGTCTCAGTCCGCTTGCCTCGACCTGACTGGGCGAGAGAGCTGGGCCTGTGTGATCGCTGTCTCAGCCTTGACGACCGCAACTGTGAGTATAGAAAAAGAGAAACGCAAAAAAATGAAGCACGTTGGGACTTGATGATTTAACTTTTTTTTTCTAGATTTTATCTCAAACTAATATGTCAAACATATACTCCCATATCGACCAGTCCACTGCTGGGATTACCGCCGGATTGTAGTGAAAATGGCCGGCGTGCCCGTGGATCAGGAGTTGGAGTTCACTGATCGTCTTATTGGCTCCAACTTCTCCAACTACTCCAGCTGGCACTACCGCAGCACTCTACTGCCGCTGCTCCACCCGGAGTCTCCTGAGCCCCCGTCACCGTGCCGTGAACCTCCCCAGTCCTCCGCTCCAACTTCTCCGCAAACCCACTCCCATCGCGTCTGCGAGGAGCAGCTCCTGAAAGGTAAACTTAACAACTCTGCAAATGAATGGCCAGGTTGTGTAGTCTGCAATACCTAATAGCGACCGACAGGGGGCAGTCTGAGCCTTTACAATGACTGTTTTCAAGCAATGGCTACTGTGTTATGCAGCACATTTACTATCAAGTTATACCCATTTGTTTTGTTACAGAGTATGAGCTTGTACAGAATGCTTTCTTTACTGACCCCAACGACCAGAGTGCTTGGTTCTACTATCGCTGGTTGTTAGGCAGAGGTATGTCCATCTGTTAATGTGTCTGTATATACAAATATGTGTGTAAGTACGTGCAGGCAAATAGTCATTTATCAAACACGATTTGCACACCTAAGTGTTCTGTCTTTTTAACAGCGGAACGTGAAGAGATGATAAGCTGTGTTTATGTCAGTCGGGATGAGGGGAGAGTGGCCGTCGCCTTCTCTAGACCTGTTAATGTGAGTGTCTTCGCTTATTTTCATGAAATAAAGCGTTCGTAGCATTTTCTAACAGTTGGTTGCACACTTTTCACAGTTCACTTTTTTCAAAACTCTTGGTTCTCTTACAGCAGCTCAGCAAAATAGTTAATCTCTCATCCAAAATACAGCCAACACTTCCTACACATCTAAGAACACTGGCAGCATGTCTCTCAACAAGAAAATCACTATTGTCTTTGAAGTAGTTTTTTTTTTAATTATTACAGTCAAAAGAATGATTATTCTTGAATGCATCATCATGGCTTGTCCAACTTTCCAGTACATGTTAGAGAAGTGAGCAGCATGATCGAAGTGCAGCTTCAGTCCTTTGTCTGTCTACACAGGATGCGTTCACGTGCAGTACTGAGTGTAGGTCACCTGTGTTTTGACAGAGCTCAGAGCCCAACACACAAACACTGTGTGTGCAAAATGGAAGAAAATGGATTTGAAGCGTAAAAATATGTTCCGGGTTGCATTTATGCTCATATTTAACCCTATGTAAAAACTGGAGCTCATCTGTTCCTTCAGACTGTGAAACACCTCCTGTGTAGACAGATGCAGTATGCTTCAGTAGGCTTTATTTTCCTGAACTGAAAGTCCTTCGAGTAATGCGATATAAAACAAATGTGTAAACTATATATTCACAAACACATGCATGCATGTATAAGACAGATAGTGGATACACAGCCGTACTTGTCAACCCTGTCTTCTTCATTTGGCTACAAGCTCTCATCCACATCACGTCATCATCAGGTCTAACATATCTCCTCTTTTGCCCCTTTTCCTCACCTGGCAAAAGTCTTTCAAATGGCCAAGTTAATCGATAACACATTTTTATTTATGTATATATATTTTTTTGCAGTCTAATTTACACACTTTTGTTTTTAAAATTTAATGTATGTTCAAAATGTACTGTAAATACTTTAAGAGGTGAGTCCAGTCACTGACTGCTGTGTGTTGAACGTGTGAGGAGTTTTGAAAAAGTGAACTGCATGTGCCAGATTGTCCACCCTGTGGTTACTCTGTGACCTCCCTTCTGTTAGGCGCTGTCTGTCGGCCTGCTGCTGGTGCTCGACGGTCAGCCCCAGAGAGTGGAGTGGAGGAGCGTCCACCCGCGCTTTAAACAAAGCCCTGTCTGGGTATCCTTTCCCTGAGGTCATGCCTCGGACATGAATGTTGACTGTCACTGTGTGCTGCTGATCGAACATGATAGTAGTTTAGCATTGTGTTCTCGTCAGTCCTCACATACCGCTCGCTGATAAGACCTTGTGGTATTTGCATCAAAGGAAAGAGAATTCACTGTACTGGATTGTAATTTTATTGTTACCACAGACAGTTTTTACAAGCTTCTCTAACCTGTTGGGGGAACAGTGACCGTGAGGACACTGAGTTTAGTCAGTTACATGATGTACGCAGAAGGAATCTGTTGTTGTTGAATTCCCCACCGCTCCAGGGAGTAGAGTCTGTATCTGACTTCACCGGCTGAGCTTCGGCTTGTGTAGGAAGAAAAAGGGTGGTTGTATTGCAAAAAGATAGCTGGATTCAATGTAAATACTTTGACAAATTAATCCCAGCATATGGTCCATTCACTAGCCTTTTCTGGAGCTTTCAGCCGTATCACACAGCGTTCATCAGTGGATACAGTTTGCACAGTTGTCATGGAAATGGATCTGTTGACATGCGAGCTAAGTGGCCATACATTCATAGCTCCATGTAAATATTAGTTTTTCCATGGCGAGAGCAGATGCACTTTGATACTGTGGTCAGTCACTCAGGGACTGTATGTGGACACAGAGGGAAACGTCGCGGTAACCTGCCCTCTACTTCAAACTGTAATCAGTTAGGCTACTTGTCTCTCAGGCATTATCTGATTATCTTGTCTTTCAGCTTGTTCATTCTGTTTTGTCTAAAACGGGGAGGGAAAACTGTTTAGTGCTCATTGATAGAATGTTTTACTGGTCTGTGCAAATCTAAATTTATTTTATTAAAGCCTAGTTGGTCTTAATGTTTGATTTGCTATTCCATCAAGGATATCTTTAGTCAAACTGCCCAGCTCTGCCAGTCTGCTGTATTGGCATGGAAATGAGCCATGGACTTACTATGCACACTCACGCCGTAGGCCTGGGTGGGTTTTCTTCACAGGTGGCTAATTTATGTTGGAATCATACTCCTTTTTACTTGTGGAATCAATAATCCACATTTAGTCATTTCTTCTACCTTTTTTTTCTGTCTTTTTTTTTTAACCTTAACACCGTCTCAGATCTGTGATCTCCCTCCTGGAACGATAAGCGACATCACAAATGAACACAATCTGACGGTGCACTGGACTGAAAAACACACTCACAGAGACTGTGCTCTGTACACAGGTGATACATATCGTGCGTCTTTACATGTCATGTTCTGTCAGGGGCTGGATTTCAACTGTATATTCCCTCAAGCTTATTACACTGTGAACTTTTAATTCCCAAAGGCCGAACTGAGAGTTGGTGCCGGGACTCTGCCACGGATCAGGAACTTTTCAGGTATTGACTTGGCACAACGGCAGCACTTTGTGCTGTGTTTCATTAAGGAATAACAATAACCGTGTTCTTTCTCTGTAGGAGTGAGCTCTCAGTAGAGAAGACCTCAGTGTTACAGTCAGAGCTACAATCATGCAACGAGCTACAAGAGCTGGAGCCGCTCAATAAGTGTAAGCGCATTACACCCACATGGCTCCTTGTTTCTTACAGAACCAAAACTTCACATCCAAATGTATAATATTGAGATTTGATGATGTTTCATGTCGCCACTGAAACACTCTGCTTGCCTTGGCAGGGTGCTTATTGACCATTATCCTCCTCATGAGGGCACTAGACCCTCTGGGATATGAAAAGGAGACACTTGCTCATTTCCAAACACTGAAAGTGAGTACCAACCGTGTACAGTCTATGGCACCAATTAGAACATTTAAATTACATTTATTCATTTAGCTGACGCTTTTATCCAAAGCGACTTACAATTCCTAATTATGTCAGGTTGCATGCTTCTGGAGCAACTAGGGGTTAAGTGCTCAGGGACACATTGGGCTCGCACAGTGGATTTGAACCCAGGTCTCTTACACCAAAGGCATGTGTCTTATCCACTGTGCCATCACCACTGAAGGCTCTCATTTCCTCCCTCAGAAAGTGGATTCCATGCGTTCTGCATACTATAGCGACCTATGCAGCAAGTTTATGATTGAAAACACCATCCTGAAAATGGAGTATGCTGAAGTGCGGGTCTTCAGTATTTCTGACAAGGTTGGTTCAGAATTATATTGAGAATTTTTTTCTGTCATATAGGGAAGTTCTGAAAGGTAATTTCTCCTGTTTTCTCCTATCAGAACCTGACCACTTTATGCCACCTGGACCAGCTGTTATTGGTTACCCACATCAACCTGTCCTCTAATCAGCTGCAGCGGCTGCCTCCTCAGTTTGCTATGTTGCAGTGCCTGGAGGTAATAAAGCTGCAATTTAAATCCAGTTATCTGTCCTGCATTGATTTGTTTAGTTTCTTCTTTTGAGTGTTGTGAAATTGGTAGTACAGTAGGAAATATATTGATTAGAAAATGTTTTAATTAAAATGACTTCTTCACGCAGGTCTTGGAGGCTGATAACAACTCCATAGAAAGCCTGGAAGGACTGTATCACCTTCCTAAACTGGAGGAAGTCCTCTTGAAGAATAACAGTATCCTTAAGTCATTCACAGTCGTTAGTTTGTTTTGAATGTCCTGTTCTGGATGCGTGCTAATCCTGAAGCATCACTGTCACAGAGATCAATTATATCTGTGCACTTCCCTCACAGTGTACTTGTGACTCAAGAAATGTGTGAATCGGCTCTGAGTGCGCGAGGCTCAATGCTGCAAAACAACCCTGCTAACGATTCTGAGCAGCTGATGGTGTGTGACGTGTATGATGTAAAAGATGCACTGCACACAAGGATGGTGTTTACAGAGTTGAGAAAATTGCAGCAGTAACAAGACTGTTCATTCAGCCCATTGCATGAATAATTAGTCTTCACCTGAAACTTTGTTTAGCGTTTGAGTAAATCAAATCAGCACGGCAATTTCACAGAGCAAACAGCATCATTAAGAAGGGAAGAGACACTTAACAACACATCATTGCCGCAGACTCCGTCATGCTTCACTTCCCCTGATAGAGGAATTAATATGGCTTATAGATTATGACACTGAGGCTACATTCAAGTTTTTGTTTTTTGAATTAAAGTTTCAATGCAAACCTTTTAAGATACATTTAGTTTTATATTTAGAAAAATGAATCTGACATGCGGGTCTTAATTTTGCACCAGTGTTAGGAATATATGCTGTCTCCTTCTGTTCATTGCTACTAATGTTACTCATGTACACTCCACCATCACACAGGAAGGCCTTTTCATTAACCCAAATGCACAGAAATCTCTACATTGGCAGATCTCCAGCCACTGGCCTCCTGCCCCAAGCTGAAGCGCCTTGATCTCCGTGGCAACCCTGTCACTCAGACAGCCAACATCGAGTCTGAGTTAGCAGAGCTGCTGCCCTCAGTAACAGACCTTCTGCTCTAATCAGACAGAGAAGGCGGGGATCTCTGCCATCATCGTCCTGTCCTTCGGTTGTCCTTCATATTCTCGGGCGTGTTTGTTTGTGAAAGAGCAAGTGGGAGTTTTTCCAAGCGTCTTGTGACTCTGTTTGTTCCGCTTGTTTGGGAGAACGTCAATCACACCGACCCCTGAGGGTCTGAAAGACTGATGCCTGGGAGCATATGTCAAAAACCTCACTAACACCTTCAGTGAAATGTCTAGATTTGTGTGTGTATGTGTGAGCGAATGCATAATACCTAATGTTTTATTTCTTTAATTGTGTGTTTGTATGTATGTCCTCAATAGAACAAACTCAAATGCATGCAGAAAAACTGATAATGGCATAAATTGACTGTATATAGATTGGTGTGCAGCAATGCTGGCTTATTGCTTCTATAAGCTTTAAAACAGTTTCATTGAAGAAGAGCTCATAACTAATGATCAGAGCATCCCATACTTCTCATTCACATTTTTTTTAAAGGTTGTGTAAAGCATTTAATATATGACACTATACTGTTGCACAGTAAGTCACAGATCCAGTAATAAAACAGCACACATTGTGTCACTGCCTTCCAAATAAATTCTTGGGGTCTTTTTCTGTTGTCAAAGAAAAATGAACATCAGATGTACAGACGTTCCTGAATGCAACTTAGGGATGAGGTGACTTAAAGGTGTGCCAAAATCACAAGGAGTGTGTTACTTGACTCAGCATTTAGTAACGTTAGTGTCTTGTTTATTTGTTTTCCTTTTTCATGTGATAAATTTTGACATATTGAGCTGATGTTTGTTTTACTCGGTTGTCATGGTATTTATGAAAGAGAAACCTTTAGGCGCAAACTGTTATTTGGGAGTGTCTGACAAAAATAAACAAACAAACTGAAGTTGAATTTGATAAGTACCACACCTGTCAGTAAAAGGACAAATAACTTCATCTTCAGTTTCTCACATTGCTTAGAATGTGAAGAACCTACAGAACTAAACACCAACATCAGTGTGTTGCTCACTTTGACAATTTTACCATGCTGATGTTCAGTAGGTAATATTTACCTTGTTCACCACCTTAGTTTAGTGTGTTAGCACACTAACATTTGCTAATTAGCACTAAACACAAAGTACAGCTAAGGCTGTTGGGAATGTCGTTAATTTAGTGGGTATTTCGTCATAAACAAAAAGAAATTTGATGGCGCAGGATAAAAAGTCACATCATTACCAAAGAGGGAAATATAAATATCTGTAGAAAATTTCATGGAAATCTATCCAATAGTTGTTGAAACATTTCACTTAAAACCACAAATGTAAACCTACTGGTTGTGCCAGAGGAGAAGTCACATTCATCCTCAGGGCACCATGAATGCTGTGGGGTGTGGAGACTTTTTTCACTTTGGTGGCCTCAGTGGGGTTACTGACTTATACAGAGTTGGCACAAAGTACGTACATGCACACACACATCAGAAAAGCCTTAATTTAAAATTTCTACTACTACTTCTAAACTACTTTAATTACTAACATTGCTCTTCAGTGCCAGTATTTCACTCGCATCTCTAAAAATACATACGTGTGAACCAGAGATATTAATTACAAGCACAGCATATTACAACAAACAGAGATAGCCTAATAATTCAAAATATAGTAGGACAGGTCATTGAGAGCACTAGGAGAAATCCTAGTTGGCCTGTTGTTTCTGTGGCTGTTTGAGCTACCAACTATACAAAAATAATTTTGAGAGAGATGCAAGTCTATCAAGGCTCTGCAGCTGAACCGGTAAGACAGAAGACAATAAGTAGCAAGGTTTGGGTTTGGCTGGCTATTTAGCAAAAGTAAACATGTACTCATGGGGCCCACAAAGATATTAAAATAAATAGTCATGGATGCGAGGAGGAGCCCATTAAGAATGCAGTCCAGAGTTTTGTGCTACGCCCCTGCCTGCACACGCCCTGTCTGGATATGACCCTGCCTGAGTTTCTGTAGAAAACTTAATGGACCAACCAACCCATCACAGAGTTGAGAAAACCAACTCAACCAGTCAGTGTAGATAACTCAGTATCAGTCATTCATTGTATGTCATGTTACATTTTGCTGAAAGTAGATGGAAATCCTCTCCCTTACAGAGAGTCAGACAAGTGTGGACACATCACTCTGTCATGGCTTACTGGAGTGTAATCCATGTAATTTACAGATCTACTGACCCTGATATTTGCGAGAGTTATTTTGTGAGCTGGTCTTTCTTTATGCACTCTGATATTAACAACACTTTAAGTTTTGAATGAATGAATTATGGTCAAGTATGGGACACAAGCCTAAACAATATTTTCAGTACTACCACTGCTCATAATTTAAAAAATATAAATGGTTTACGAGCCCTCATTACTTTTCCCTCACACACCCTCATAAGTTGGAGATTAATAATAATTTTATAATTATAAAGAAATATAATTTGGAATAAATAGTTACAATAATAAAAGAATTATCAGAGAAAATGTTTGCTTAACATGGACTAAGTGTGAATTTAAGTTCCTGACTCCCTGCCTACATTTTTTCACTTTTAAGGCGTGTCTTTACTGTCATCATCAGCTATGTCAAGTATTTAAAGGAAGTCTTATCTTGTAGCTTGTCTGTGAAACACAAAGGTATAGTCACCAGAAGATTTCTTCTCCAGTCTGCATTGCTTCTGCCATTGAACTGAGTGAGTTTGAATCAGCTGTTCAACATGTAGTCTGTCTATTTACCACCTAGGTTAGTTAGGCCTTTTTTTATTACTTTATGTAGTTAACAATACCTAGTTAACTCCTACTACTA
>JAPMOB010017558.1:0-12418 GCA_029875015.1 Lepomis gibbosus | reverse complement strand
TATCTATCTATCTATCTATCTATCTATCTATCTATCTATCTATCTATCTATCTATCTATCTATCTATCTATCTATATCATCCAAAGCAGTGCATGTAATGTCTGGTTTCTTTACTTTTTGCAGGTCAATGCAGGCAAGGTAAGAAATATTCATACTAATAATTTATGCGTGATTAATGCCAAATCCAAATGATTTTGTAGTTAATAACACACACTCTTTCTTCTTTCACACAGAGACAAAGGCTGCTTGCAGCTTTGAATGGAGGAATGATACCTGGTGTGAACGGAGGAATGATGGGAGGTTTGAATGGAGGAATGATGGGAGGTATGAATGGAGGACTGGCAAACGGGGCAATCCCAGGAATGATGGCTGGAGGCCTGAACCCACCCATTGTTGCTGGTGGTGGGGCAGGTTTCTTTGGGCAGCCACAGTTTGCTCAGGTCAGTCTCTCAGGGTGCCATTTTGACTACCTTAGTTCAACAAACAATAATTCATTGTGTTTCAAATTGATGAAGAAGAGTTGGAGTGTTTGATTTTATTCAAACTTTTTAATATCTCTTTGCATTAAATGTAGATTATAATTGTTAAGACTAAAATTAAAATTGCTAAATTTAAAAGCTTGTATGTGCAAAATATTTAATCTGATATTTCAAAGAAACTATTTTACATTAACAATCACATTTGCACCCTCTGTCTCTCCCTACAAAAGTTTGTTCCCGGAGTTCCTGCTTTTGCCATACCACCCCCTGTTCCAAATGTGTACACTGTCCCTGCAGTCAATGCGGTTAGTGTTGAACATACACTCAAAAGTCTTATATAATTTTCTGTTGTTTCAGGGTTCGGAGTACCACACAAAAATAACATATTTCTGTATTTCTTTTCTACTGGCAGCTTCCTTTCATGGGAGTCCCTCAGATGGCACAAATGAATCCTCCTCAGCAGCCTCTGCCGGTAATCACTCACCTCTATAACTGATTTTCAGTCCATAACATGCCTTTATTACCAGTTAAAGACAAGTTGTTACTTAATCTTGCTGTGTTTGTTTAGGGGATCACAGGCGGCGGCATGCAACAGCAGCTTCCTGTTCAGCCTGATCCACTCAGAAGATTCAGGGTGGGAACCAAGTAAACTGTATTTTCATCTACTGCATGCAAATACTTATGAAAGCTAATTGTTGTTCTTTGACTCTCCAGCGTCAGATTATGAAACAGGAAAACCTGAAGACTACTGTGGATACTCAGGTAACACAGTTTGATTTACAAGCAGAGAGGATTACAAACATCATTAACACTTTTTGTTATGTTTTCTCTCCATCTCACTGTGAATTGTCTTAGTGAAGGTCTCATACATTCACTCACTGTTCCCTTTTCATTACCTTAGATTCCAGCTCCTGCTGAAACCACAACAACTCCCTGTGACGAAGAAGGTCATCATGAAGATGACCCTGTTAACAACAGCGTTTAATCTATTATGGAAGATTGGAAGTGACAATAAATCTTGACTTATATGATTTTGTCTATCACCAATGATCATCATCACTTTTCTGTGTTTTATTTTGAAACTTTAGAATGACTCTCAGTAGAAAACTGATGGATGTATTGAACATGTTAACTGTCCAATAAAAATAAATGATACTTTAAATTAGTTTGTTTGTTGTTTGTTGGACACTGTTCCATTGAATCAGACAATTTTCATTATTACACTGTAATAATCATTGCAGTTTATAGTAGATCTCTGCTGCCATCTTAAGGATAGTAAGTGTAAAAAACACCAGGCATGAAACCACAATTGCCTTATGAAGAACAGAAAAAGAGAGGTTAGCTGGATAATTACTCTGAAAAACCCTGAACAGTTGAACAGTGAACAGGCCCACACTAGGTGTGCTTTACTTACTGCAGTTGAAGTTAATTCAGTAATCCTGTTTCTTGAGACATGGTGGAGACTTACAGTACAAAGCTGATGCAGATGTGAGGTGTACTGGTGCCACAAATGAAATCTGCCAGATATAGACCTTTTTTCATGTAAAAAATTGTAACACTGTCATAACTTACTGGGACACTTAGAGCCACCAGTAATGTTATTAGTAACACCTGTGCAATTCCTGCTATGACAAGTCAAACATATCTGCTATGAAAAAGGCCTATTGGTCAAATTCTAGGTTTAAAGCAACATTATGTAAGATTTTTTTTGAGTGTAATTTGGTGCCCCTTCTGTAATTCACCGCAGTGGTAAATAAGGACAGGTTTACTACTACTACTACTACAGCTTGACATTATTTATCAAAAACTAACAACTTAGCTAACACAGCCAAACATCGCCATTGCTTGGTCAGTCCCTTTTATTCTTCTTAGCTTCCTCCGTTAATGTCCTCTTCGGTCTCTTTGCCACTGCCACTAGCTAATGTTATGTCCATAGACTCTGCTGAGCAACACCAGCACCGCTCTCAACCAGCAGCAGCAAAAAGTTGCTTGAAACTTGGGTGGCAAATCGGCAACAAAGCTAGACACCAACCGATGCAAGAGCACGTACAGTGCAATGATGAGTAAGGGCTCTAAAGTTTGTGATAAACCTCAGTGCTCCATAGTAAATAGTTTCCAACACTTTCAGGATACCTTTCACCATGGCACACTGAGGTTCATCACAAACTTTAGAGCCCTTACTTATCATTGCTCCTTGTATTCTCGGTTTGGTTGGTCTGCATTGTCCACCTGTAGACTTAATCTTTGGCACTTTTTTATTCATAAGGCTATTCTTGGTCTGCTTCCCAGCTCCTTATATATCTACATCCAAAAGAAATGCAAGGGAAGATACTGTTTTCGTTTTGAGGATTCATTACTATTATCTGTCCCTAAAGTCTGGACTCAACTGGGAAAAGGGGAATTTATAAGTTATGCTGCTCCCTTTGCTTGGAGTCAGCTGCAAAATGTCCTGAATCTTCGGGAGACAGTTTCACTGCTTGCTTTTAAAGAACTTTTTAATGACTTTGAGGCTTGCAATTCTGGCTGTAGATGATATGACTGATTACCTGGATGATCCTTGTTGCTGATTACTTGTGGTGAATATTTAAGAAATTTTGATATTTGATATGATCTTGTAACTTACTATTTATTCGTATTGTAAATTGCTATATGTTATATGTTCTAATGTCTGCAACCTTATTAATTGTGCTGCTGCAGATGTCGGAGTGTTTTATCTAGTAATTTTGCTAACATCAACTACAGATTTAAAGCTACCTGTTAAACCTTTGTCTGATTTTGCTGGAGGCAACAACTCTGCTAACACAGTCAAACATCAAGCAAGCACAACAACACAAGACATAGTAAGCCAGCTGATAAGTTATTACTTAGTCCAACAACAAGAAGGCCAGCTAGGCATCTCTCTAGCCAGTCCGATATTTACTCTTGCTCTGTCACTCTCTCTTTTTCTTTTCCTCACTTCCTCTGACAACATCTTCATTCTCTTTGCAGCTTCTCCCATGATATCCATACTGGCAATACTGAGATAGCTTCTTTCAAAGAATTACATTCTGCACTTTTTGATTCTTCTTATAGCGTGCTTGCTGAAGATTGTATTAGTGTGTGATGTGGTGCTGTAAGTCATTACAGGCCTGAACTGGCATTGACAGAAATACCATTCTCCCTATTACAAGTCAGTGTACTATCATTTTTAAAGCTTTTTTTAAAGATACAAATACTACATAATGTTGCTTTAAAAGAAAGGGCAAGAATGAGTAAGTATAAGTAACTTAAGTTCAATTGTCATTTCAGCCTGTTAAAGAAGTTAAAACACAGAAAACCTAAAAACATTTAGGCTAATTCACAAGCTGTTCACCTTCTTCCAGACTTTATTTACTGTGTATCCACAACATGAATCCCAACTCAGTCAGCTAATACCCATGATTTGCCAATTAGAATCCAACACCAGTCAGCGCATGATGAACAACTTCATCTGACAATTGTGTAATTATAACCTCCCAGCTCCTGTTTTCTTATCTTTTTCTCATGACAGGCTAAAAATCCTGTCAGTCTTACCATCTGTAATTACACCCTGAAGTACCACACTTGGGCACATAAACCTTTCCTGGAACACTTAGAACATACAAGAAGTGATTATGTACTGTACACCTGTATGTGAAAAGGTCCTTCGAACTGCAAGTCACTGAGTTCCAGTCTGTAAAAGCTAAACAGTCAATGAAATTGACATTGGATACATTGGAATTTTATGTATGCTGGAAGCACATACAATTTCAAATTCACATTCTTTAGAGACTTGTTAACAACTTGACGCAGACCATGTCATGGTGTTTAGAGACATGACTTAAACCTAATAACATACTTACCTGCCCTGTGTTGCAAGTGTCTGAGCCTGATACCATGAGAAATGTCTGTCCCACTGACCACACATTGTCTGGATGGGTTGGCACGGGACTATAACAGCTCACATGGGTAGAACTTAAAAGGGATATGGACTGGGCGAGGAGGCACACACACAGAAAAGGGAAAGCAGAACCATAGAAACGGTAAGATGATTCTGTTACGCTCATTGTTTAATTTCTGGCATGGTAAAATGTATGGTATGATTTTCTGAAGTTTTTTTGAATCTTTTTTTAACATGCCTACTGATTTTGACTGTAGAAATCATGAAGCTCCAGACTACCCTTCTGTTGATCTGTCTGTTCCGGACAAGCTTTGCTCTTCCTGTGAGTAAATCTATATCTTGCTAAAGTACAAATTTTCACATTTTCTATAATGGCAGGCATCAAGTCTTATTTTGTTTATTTTGCAGTTGCAGATTGGAATTCTTGCAAGCAACAGCAATGAGGTAAATTTAGCTGTTAAAACTTTGTTTGTTTGTTGCAAAGTCAAAATCTCTTAAGTCACATTACCAAATTTAATACAACTGTTTTGTGTTCAGATCCTAAGACTGAATGGACTAAGTCTTGCAACTCTTGGACAAACACAGGTACTGGAAGTTTATGTGCATATGTTTGTCATTTTACAAAAGCATGTTGGTGTAAACTGAACTAATTCTCTTCTTATCTAGGGGTCTTCTATATTTCCCCAGTATGTGCTGCAGCAGCAGCAGCCTGAGGTGCTGCTCACTCCACAGGTGGTGAACTTGAACCCGCAATTGGCTGGTCCTTTCAGTCCCCAGGGCCCCCAGCTGTTTCTCCCCAACCAAGGCAACCAACTTACCCCTATGCTCATCCCCAATGGCCAGCAAGAGCAGCTTGGGCCTCCACAAGACCCCAATGCTCCTAATGTTCCTCAGCAAGCCCAAAACCCTGTTCAGGTACACCAAAGCAGAATACAGTATGGTGTTGCCTAATTACTTTGTCCCATGGATAAATAAACAATTGTTTTAAATTTCCTTTAGATGTTTCCACATTTCCAGTACCCGTCTTTTGGATTTCCTCAGTTTCCCAGACAGCAGGTATGAAGTAAAACATCATGACCTGCGAACTTCAATATCTTTATTTAGATGCTCACTGCATAATTAAAACTGATCCTATCATCCACAGGGCTTCCCTTACTATATGCCTCCTTACGGTTACCCCCAGCAGAGGAACACAGTGGTGCTGCAGCCCAACAATGGTCAGCAAACCCTGGAGAGAACCACCCAGAGACCCCAGCTCCCTTTGCAGGTGAGACACAAGCAAATGATGAGATGATCAAAAACAAATGTAGCATGTTATGCTGTTCTTATTCTTAAAAAACAGTGGCTAAATGAAGACTTGATTACAGAGATAAACAAGTGTTAAGTGTATGTTGGTTACATATTTACTAAACAGTGTAAAAAAAGCAGCCACTTCCCTTTGCCACTTTCAAGTAAGGTTAAGAATTGACGCAGCAGATGACTAAAGACAAAAGTTAATGATAATAACATAGCTGCAGATCTTGAGTCACATGCAGCGACTGTGATGCAATGTCAACTGTCTGCCATACTGACCACGCGCTGTCTGTCTGGATCAGCGTTGGACTGCGGAAATCACATCACTTCAGTCTCATTTCAGAGCTGAATAAGTGTTAGGCAACTATAAAATATAAGCATTGCTACATGATACCTTTTTCAGTTTATAATTTTCAGTGATCAGTACTGTTGACTTTTATTTTTAATTTTTTTTTCATTAACTAATTTATTTCTAGTTAGTTTTGTGCATAATACTTGTATCAGAGATGTCGTAGGTGTGGTTTATTTTCTTGTGTGAATGGGTTTTTGCTCTTGTTTTAGATTGTTTTGTTGCTGTTTATTCTGCTTAATTTGTTTTATCTGTTAAAGTCCATGTTTTGTGTCAGAAAACTATCTAAAAGGGTTTATCCTTAAAATTTAAAACATGTAGGTAAATACTTAAAATGAATGTGTATATATTTAACACTTAGGTATTTTTATGTAATCAGTTTTCCTGCATATCTTTCCCTTTTAGCAGGCTTCCCAGCCTAAGGTGCAAACAGAGAAAGTGAGTGCACTACATAACTTCTGAACTTTTTTAATAATTCCAGCAATAAACCAAGGAAACTGAAATATATGCACCAGTTAAGTCTAATTGCTGTGTTTTGCAACTTTCTATCTATATCAGACATGGCCACAGGGGACACAGAAAGAGTCTACAACAATTCCTCCTGATCCTCGTGGTGACACATCTGGCCCAGGAATTGATGAGGTAGGATTTTATACAATGAGGCTCAATCTTTAGTTTTTATGCATTCATGTGTATGCACCCACACATAGCTGTGTCTTTTAATTGTGCAGGATTGGATTTTGAAGACTTCAACAACTATTTTTTCATGTTTCTCCAGGGTCAGTCCAATTTCCCTTTCCTGTTTGAGCCATAGATTTCACCAAGGTGAAACCAACAAGGTGATCTGGCAAAAAACAAAATTCCCTCATTCATACTGGACTGTACCATTTCTCCAAATGCAATTTATTTGTATTCAATTCTTTTTGAAACTGTCTTGCTCATTTCAGGAATCCTGTCCATGCTTTCACATTATGCCAAATAAAGAACTTTGCCAAAGTAATTGGTTTAAGATTTTTATTTTGGTACACAGAAATTATTCCAAATTAAAGGAGTGGTTTCCCAGTATATACCACAGGAAAGAAAACCATAATCTTCTTTAAAGTTTGTTGATCAATCTTGTAGCTGCTGAGTGTCTTCCTGACAAAAAAATTGTAAGATAAAAAGGGTCAGCAGCAGTCAGCAAATTGATGAAACAGGTAATTCAACTTAATCATTATCACCCTCACCCTAATCTTCTGGATATTCTTACTGTCCAGAAATCCCACTGAAGTTCATCTAGAATAGAAAGTTCAAATACAAGTTACAACAGTTCAATGTAAAAGGAAGTTGTTGGTGTATGACTGGCACATTTACTGGTGTAGTTGTACATAGCAATAAAAAACCTTGTAAAAAGGCTACATGAGAGTGGGAATGGGATTTTAACAAATATTGCATAAAAAATGGATTCAGACATTTTGTCATGTGCTTACAAGTTGTCTCTACTTACAGGTTTCAAGAACCCATACTCAAAGGCCACATTGTTCTTGGAAATGGAAAAATAGAAATTAAGATTATTATTAAAGATACATCTCAAAAACATGTACAGTAAACACAGAAATCATCTTCATTCTTTAGTGGTCAAGGAGGGCTCACCGGCTCTGTGGTGTTGTAGATGAGTTTCACATATTGCTGAAATTAAGATGAACAGAAACAAAAAAAGCAATGCAGTCATTTAAAAATAAAATCAAAGATCAAACCAAGCAAAATTATCTGCAAATCATATAACTGAAGCCCAAACAAACCATCCTGAGTAGAAAATAAAGTTCAAAAAAATACATTTGACTGAAATTTGAGTTTGTCAGACAGTGAGTATACCATATTCTTCGGTGGGTTGGGTTTTCCTCCCTGAAAAACAATTAATGGCAAAAATTAAACTAGCTGAGTGTCTGAGCCTAGACAATGTACTACAGAACTACATTTTTACCTTATTATCTTGAGGTCCTCTTTTGTCCTCCTGCCCTCTTTCACCACGCTATAGATGGATTGTGAGTAATTAGTAATCACTGTTAATGAAAATATAGTCTCTTTACTATTCTTTAACAAATTCTTTAACAAATTGATTCTTCAGTCACTTACCGTCAGCATCACAAATATGTTCTCACCCTGCAAGATTTTCACACCCAAAGTCAGTGTAGTCATGTCATAAGATGGTGTAATTTTATAAGTGACTAGTTCATCAACAGAGTTTAAATCAAGCAACTAAATCATAGTTCACCTTCTTCAAGGTTACATCAGTGGTGTTCTAGGGATGAAAAACATGCGTTTAGTTGAAAGCTTCTAATATTCAGTAAACTGTATATTATATAAAACATATATTTTTTACTTATTATCTTACCTGAAATGTAACTTTGGCAACCTGAAAAAAAGAATAATAAACACAAAAAAATAAGTTAGACAAAGAATTTTAGCCAACTGCTCTGGTTAATTTTAAGTGTGTTAATATCACATTGAGAGATGACAGTAGGCCTACCTTGAACACAGGAAAAAACACCTAAAACAAGAAAGAAGTAATTGTTTATCATATTTTATCATAATGCAGAGCAATACCGGTTTAGCTGGTACATTTAAGTAAGTAAAGTAATTAAAACACATTTTGAAAGCTGACATCACATAGGCTAGTGCTTCACAATAAAAGTAAAACACACAATACAAATGTAAAATGTAAAATAAAGATGAAAAGAAATGAAAAATAAAAACAAAGAGGTGGGTCCCCTCTAAATGAGATGCCACCAAACAGAGCTCTTCTACCTTATTTAAAGGGGTCAGGAGCATGGACGTGGAAAATGGGGGTGCTGAGGAGGCAGAAGCACCCTTTGTTTGTTTGTGGAAGCTTGACTTTCTGACTATGACTCCCGCTCTCTCATTTTTGCAATTACCAGCGTTCTTGCTGTGTATGATTACTTACTTGGCTGCTTCTTTGTGATATTTGTTAAAATTTGGTCTTTTGTTATACTGTTGTATAGAATACTATATAAAGGATTTACATCATAAATAGTTGATGGGAAGTATCCTAGGCATCCAGACTAATGAAAAAAACAACAACATGAGTTTTTCATGCTTTCCATAGTTTCAACACCCCCACCGGCCTGGACAGGAGTGAAGGGTTTAAAAAGGTAGAGACACAATTTATTACAGTACAGCTTTAGTGTCACTGCATTTCATTGTGAGCTTACAGGTTTCGTCGCATTTGGCCTGGCTTGCTGAGGTCCTTTAGGTTTCTCAAAATGCTTGCCAGGCTCAGGATGACGGACTCCAGGCACATCAGGCTTTAAACTAGGAACCTGTTTGTAGCACAGAACAATAGCTATGTACAGTAAATGACAAATGACAAACAAACTTTCAGTTTATGGTATAGTACTGTCAATTCTATATTCTTATCACAGTTTATTGCCTACACTTGTGTTCCCCCATTATCACAATATATGATAGATTTAGATCTAAGCATACTGGCACTTGTAAAGTCATTAAGATACATCCATCTCACTCATGTTTTGCCTTTCATTGCTGCAGATTTTTATACATGGAGGGTCTGTTGTATTACCTGTCTATGTCTAGGTATGTTTTGTTGTATGTAACTTTATATTCCGTGTCACATTATTTTTATTAATATGACCCCATTTATGTTTTTACTGACTAATATTGTGACACCATAGATAGTACTAGCTAATGGCAAACTAAGCTAACACTCATATTTGACTTTTTGTGTTTTATTTTACATGAATTTACATTCTGTGTCAAATATTTTATTACAATCTTCTTTGTAACATTGTCATTTTCCGTGGGAATGGTGGGTGTCACAGGTATTTTGTTTTTCCCATTTAATATCGTAATCCATTTGGCGCCCCGATGTTAATGATAATGATACAAACTTCAGCTTTCTGGACCTCATAAGGTCTTTTTGCAGGTAGCATTAAACACTGCTGATTGCTAGCTTAAAGTTATGGTAAATTATGTTAACGCTCATGTTCTGCTTTTTTTCATTTCTTTTGTGTAGGATAGTGTTCATAGAGGTTCTACTTTATTACCAGTCTCTGTCTGGTAAGTTTGATCTATATAATTTTATATTCTGTGTCATACTGTATATTTCATTACAAATCATTGCCCTTTTCACAGTTTATTGACTGTATTTTGGTTCCCTCAGTATCACATCTGAATTCACGTATAGATTTAGATTTCAGTTTACAGGCACAGATATTTTTAACAGACAATGTAAGATTACTGTAAGATAAGCTAAAAATCGTGGTTTGCCTTTTATTTATTTTGTTTTGCGTAGGGGCTGAAGCAGACCGTTTTATATTAATTGAAGATTTTAAGCTTTATCTTATTTATCTATGAACACTCGTCTAAACAGAAACTAAGATTGGAAGCAGGGGGAAAACATTTTGTCTCTCCCAAATATACTATGCCTCTCAACACCTCTAAAGTTCACTGCTTAACACACAATGCCTTCACAAACAGAACTGTAAAAATAATTTGTAGGTTTAAAGGGAGTTGAATGGAGTAACATATTCATCAATTGATGTTTTTGTTTTTGTGGACTATCTAAAACTCTCATAAAGAAAGTTAGTAAGAGCATTTCCAAAAGATTCATTTGTTATTCCTTTAATGAGACTTTCAAACTGAACAACAAATAAGAACTTTTTATAAATACCTGTCTTTTGCCCCGAGTAGAAGCTTGAGTAGGTGTCCCTGGCTGGTGCTCTTTCCCATCACTCCCTTTCATGGGCCCACTTGAGTTTCCATGTCCTGGTTTTCTAGAAGGCCTGTTTGGGAGCCATGCAGGCATCTTTTGTAGCCCCCCCAAACAGAAAAGACACTGGAATCACGTTTTATCTCCAACAACCATGTCATTATAATTCACTTCATAACTTGAAACACTACATACCGATACTGGGTGGCCAGACTCCCGTTCTGGGCCATGCGTCACTGACGTGTCATTGTCACCACCCTAAACAAAGAGGTATTTTAATGAGAAATACACAGTGTGTAGAAGCAGCCCTGGAACTGTCTCTATTCATGTCTATTCCCTGTTACCTTAGAGTGTTCATCCAGCTTAGGTCCACCTGTAGGCGGAAGCTTTTCATCCTGCTGTGGCTTCCAGGAATCTGGCTGAAAATATAAAGAACAACAAAATTGTAATTGAACAGTTTAAACATCAAGCCGATCTTTTACTGTGTACTTATAAGGTCATCAAAAAGAATGTACATATTTTTATCAACAAAGGTAATACTTACACGAGCAGCCACTGCTGATATAAGCAAAGCTGCAATACACAAGAGCTGCATTGCTTCTGATGAATGTTCTGAAGAACAAGTCACTTACTGTAACACTTGAGATGTACGAGTATGAGTGGCCCATCGTTCATTGATATTTATATCAGACATCAGAGATTGTGACACACCACACATTTCTCAAGACAACACATCTTAAACACGCTTAATTATGTGCAAAACAAAATATTACCTCACACATTATTTGCTAATGTCTTCTTAAATGACTTTGATCCCTGTTATTAGCAGTACATGGAGACAACAATGATTAATAATGATTAGATTATACAACTGTAAATTAAAAAAAACTCTTTATATAATTTTAAATGAGTGTACTGTACATATTTATTGGGTAGTAGGTAATAGTCGCAAGTAATTTTTCCAAACAAGATGAGGCAAAAAGAAATACATGCTTCATTGGGTGTTGCCTGTTACTTAGCAAAGCCACTAAGTCACTTGATTTGTAATCATAAGACCAACTATTTTTCATGTGTGGCATCTGGCTTTCTGATTTACCAACATTAGGGTGGAGAAAGAAAATAGCCTGAGTCTACATTACTTCAACATAAAAACTACACAGTTTTAATATAAAATGTTTTCTGACTGTGCTAAATCTAAATTTTTAATTTGAATTTTAGACAAATCCAATATACATTAGGAAATAATTTCCGACATGAGCTATTAAATGAATGCAACATATCATATCCAGGGACCTCGTTACACAAACTGAAATCCTAACTTATCTTAATTTAGGGTGACATTAGGATAGGATTATGTTTGGAATTTAGATATTACAGAACCGTCCTACCTTAAAAATTTCCTAAGCTTAGGATAATACCTGCCAAAAATCACAGCATTACTGTTGTTGTTGGTCTGTATGGCATTTACATTGAAGACTGGGAACAACATGAACACCAAAATATTATCATTGTAAGCCTACTCATACAGTTAGATGGCACTTTACACTTCCTAGACCATGTTTGTTACTTTGTTCCAACAAGTAACTCCCCCCGGTTGAGTGGACGCTGGCGCGTTTTGCAGCCGCTGCTCTCCGGTAACTATTTTAACTATTTTAAGTTATTTTAACGTT
>JAPMOB010017539.1:0-23422 GCA_029875015.1 Lepomis gibbosus | reverse complement strand
AGAAACGGGAAGCGAATGGTGATGTCCTGAGGGCTTTGAATGCTTACGACTATTTCTTCCTCGGACAGTCACCCAGCCACATCTCTGCGCTCTAACAGTGATTAACCTACTTCAACAGAGCTTCCACTCTATGTTAATTACTTGCTTCTTTTTATTTGTACCTATGCTTGTTAGAAAGCAGTTGCCCCCATTTTAAGACCACTTCTTAGCACAGGGATCAGCTCTGGGTGGTCCAAATGTTTCAGTAAATTCAGAGGTTTATTTCTATTAAAATGTAGCTTGTTTTTTATTTTCAAGTGCTCTTTTACATCTCATAATCACAGTGTTCTGTAATATGTGTACCAACCGTGGGTTTTTATCTGTGTTGTATTTATACAAATTATTGAAATATACAGAAACATTTAAATATTACTGGTGTAATTAAGTTCCCTTTTACATTATAAAGATATTTTGTAACATATAGAAGTAATGACTACACAAGAAAATAATGACTACCATGACAAGATAACTAAATTATATTGATATGTGATTTAATGTGGGAATCATTCAATCCAATTAAATTAAATTTTATTTATATAGCGCCAATTCTATATAAATAAATTGAATTCATATTAAAAGTCTCTCATTGCACTTTTCATAAAGAGCAGGTCTAGACTGTACTCTTTGTGATATTCAATCATCAAACGAAATAAGCATTAGATTAGACCTTACCAGTGGCATTGATGTTACATGTTCAAAATCACATACGCTTTACATCACATATGTGTTTTAGAAATTTAAATGTACTTTCTCTACTGCTCCTGGAACCCATTACTTATGTTTATATACCAAATACTGCTTTTTGGGCCTCATGTAAGAAATGGTGTGTATTCTTATCCTACACCTTATTGTGAGGTTGTCCGTACATGTCCTCAGTTAGATTCAGCAAACTTGCTTAACTGCACAAACTTGTCATACCTTGCTTGATTTAACATCATGACTGTTACAAGAGCAGGTAGGCATTTATCAGCTTTGTGCATTTTTATAATTACTTCCCACAAATTACTATATAGGCTACATGTTCCGGCCTGTTTGTGGATGGGTTTTATTCTTAAAAATGTTTATAAAGAGTATAAAGAAAAATTTCATACTGCAGAGTCATATTAATGTATAAACGGCTATAATACAATAATAACAATAATAATATAATACAGCTGTCATTAACATGTCATAAAAAGCGCCCTGTACTGTGACAGAAATAAAGAGGGCATGAATTTACATGACATTACATTACCAGGAATTTTGATCTTAGAAATTTAATGTAAAAATAAATGTAAATAAAGGAAAGGTAACAATTTTAAATTTTATTTCTTGTATTTTCATAATGAGCTTTATGACAGTCTGAATGTTTGAATGGCAGGTGGTGCAGCGGTCAGTGTGTCAGAGAGATGGACGCTGGTTTCTGAAGCTGCTACAGGCAGAGACCGACCGCATGGAGGGCTGGTGTCAACAGATGGAGCTCGACCAGCGGGAGAATGACCTGCCTGAAGATAGTATGTCTTTGCGTGCGTGTGTTCATACTGTCCAGGTTCTAAGTATGTATGAAACTATGTTGGAAAAGCACAATTTAATTTGTGCTAAAATCTCAAGTTGTTAGTCGTATTATTATGGGCCGGATTTACTAACATCCCGAATAAAGAGTACTAAGTTGCGTGTGCAGTCTAAACTATTTCAATAGTTTGGTTGCATATGACGTCAACTGCGTTGCCATGGTGCAAAATGCAGATGGAGGGCAGGAAGTGATTTGCTACATTTAGGAAGCACTTTAACAAACTCAAAATGCCTATGTTTTGCGTTGTTTATGGTTACTCAAATCGATCAAACTGAGAAACCCAGAGGAGCATTTATCGTGTACTAAAAGTTGTTGTTCGAAAGGGGGAAAATGCAAGAAATTGACCAAAAAACAGCAGAAAAAATGGCTTGCAAACTTACGTCTGCGGTCGGGAGGAGCCGAATCGGAAAATGCCCGTGTGTGAAGTGGATCACTTTGTCAAAGGTGAGTTAATACAACTTATGAGGCTCTGCCTGTAGAATGTACCAGTTTCCGAACTTTGTAAAGTAAAAGTAATTGTTTCTCTGACTTTTTCTCTGACTTTATTAGTTATCCCTGTAACTGAAGACAAACACATAACGTTAGCAAAGCCAACTACAAAGTGTTTTAAGGGTCCAGCCTTATTGCCACAAGTATTTAATTGATGTTGTTCTCTTTAGGCTGCCCTATTTTTTTAAACAACATTAAGGCTGTAGACTGGGCTTCTACAGACCTTGGTTATCAGAAAGCGAAGCCCGTGACAGAAGCATCGTGAATACGAGAGAAGAAAATGAAGCACCGGGTACGATCAACATGAGTCACCTGAGAACCCAGAGCCAGAGGACAGCACAGAGATGTTACATGATCGACAAGGTGAAGTAATTGTATATATACGTGTTGCCAGTATTCTAGTTGTATAAGACAGATGTGATTCTGACAACATATAATACATGTAAACTTTCAATTAGGCTTGCACAATAGATTGCTAAATTCTCTATGGACTACCCTTGTTAAACAACTGTATAAAAATACGAATGCAAATAACTTTGGCCCTTTGAATGTGGACAACTGAGCAACTAAACAATTCACATCATTAATAATTTGGAGCAATGTGAATAACTAATCCCTCTCCCTAATGCTGTATATTGTATGCAGATGCAGGATGCCAGGCTGACCTAACCATGGATGACATTGAGAGGATGGAAGATGCAAACCACAACAGAGCTGGGTGATCTTAAAGCATTGGACACATGGCTTAGCCAAGAGTCTTTTCAGAAGAATGAAGACAAGACAAAGTTTTGCACTGGACTCCGTGACTTCTTAGTTTTAATGCAGGTTTTTCGACTGTGTGAGCCTTATATCACCTGTGGCCATTTGTCTGTGCTTTCTAAATTTGAACAGGTCATTTTAGTTTCGCTGAGGGTGAGACTAAACCTTCCTCTGAAAGATTTGGCTTTCAGGTTCAACATTTCTTGCTCCACAGTTTCTCGAATTTGGCAGAATTGGCATTCTTCATGAGAGATATGAGTTTTTAATTGAGCGGCCAGAGTGACATGTACTTCAAGCCACAATGCCAATGGCATTCAGGCAAGCATTTGGATGTAGAGTTGCTGTGATCATAGACTGCTTTTAAGTTTTTATTGAAAGACCTTCTAATTTGCTTGCTAGAGCACAAACCTGGTCAAACCATAAACATCACTACACTGTTTCTGATCGGTGTTGCTCCCAAACAGTGTGTGTCTTACATATCTCCTGGCTGAGGAGGAAGAGTTAGTGATAAGCAGATTATTAAAGAGAGTGACCTCCTAAAGAACCTTTTACCTGGAGATCTTGTTCTAGCAGACCGTGGGTTTAACATTGGAGATTTGGAGAGTGCAGGATTCTACTGTGCTTCACTACAGATACCTGCATTCAAAAAGGGGAAAAGACTGTCAGCATACAAGGTGGAAGAAATTAGTACGAGTAGAAGAAACCCTTTCCACATGAGTAGAAACTACTCATGGTTATTGGGTGGGTTATTGGATTGGTTAGAAGGAAATATCAGATTTTGCAAAGTAGGACCATGCCCATCGAACACATGGCAACAAAACCAGGCGAGTCACTGACAGTGATTGATAAGATTGGAGTTATTTCATGTGCTTTGTCAAATGGTCCAACTAGAGTAAAAAATTACAAAAACTACCAGAACATGGCATGTAAACGAGTCATTGTTGGTAAAAGTAATACTTTAACAAGCGATTAATTTGTCACTTCAGTGTAAAGAGCAACAAAGCCAGTAGTAGCAGTGCACGCTAATGCAATAATTGACAAACTATGAAGTAAACTTCTGATCATTAACAATGATATGACTTATTCTGTCTAACAAAACATGCTCAACGTTTGATATTATTTTCTATGATATAAATAAACTGACAACTGTTTAAATGAAAGTTTTGGATGTTAATGATATATTATATATTAAATTGGTATACTAACAGAATAACAGCATAACAATACATTGTTTTTTTAGTGATTTTTTGTGTAACCTAGGAGTTCAATCCTGCAAAGATTTCCATGTAGAAATAAATACCAGATTAGCTGCAGTAGCTTTGTTTGTTTTTAATGAAATTTAATCAAATTTACAATGTGTACACTGATTTAGGTCTTGTAAATAATACACCGTAATACCTTTCATTGTATAATTTACTCTTTTCATTGTTAATCTTCTCAATAAACATTGGATTGTCAAACAATAAACATTCAAGTTAATCAGTGTTTTTCATTGTTTTTTCAAAATGACTGACTGAAGCGCCTGAGCTGTGTGAGCTGTTGTCCTTTAGTCAAATAACATGTCAGAATGTTATTTTTAAATTGCTGTTCCAACACTTCTGAAAGAATACAGTTTCTGAAAAAAATCTCAGCTTTGAGAATCATATCATCCAAAAAGTCCATATCAGGTACAATTCTTTCAACCAAATGTCATTAAACCAGTGTGCATGCCAATTTTATGGGGCTATTTTCCTATCTTTATTCAAGAGCATGGTCCTTAAATTTGAGAGTATGAGTCATTGATTTCACGTTCAGATTTCAACTTCCTTTGGGGGCACTATGCACCTGGAACAAGGCAGAGATCATTTCATTCGTGAATTTATGCTTTTACACGTGAAACATCTTTTTAGCATGTTTTTAAAGGAGACCTATTATGCTTTTCCACATTTTATGACTTATCTTATGTTATGCAAAGCTGCCATACAGGATTCACAGAACTACAATACAGGACTGGAAAAGCAGTATAATAGGTCTCCTTTAATGAAACGCCATATTACCTTTATCTCACAAATCCCAGTTCCATTACAGTCGCATGTGACAGTCCCATCAGGCGAGGCTCCCATGTATGGCCACTTGGAATTCAGTCACAGACCACTTTCCCTTTCCATACAGGAGAAGCCCTTGTCCTCCAGACCCATCAGCCTCTCATACTCTCTTCTGGCTTGCGCCTCATGTTTGCATCCGTACCAGTAAACAGCACACAAAAACAATCAGCCAAAAATGAAATGATAATTTAATATTTAGTGTTGATTGTTGTATTTAGAAACTTGGAAGCGGGTAAGTATTTTAGGCAACATTATTATTATCCTAACCCTTATACGTAACCCTACCCCTACCTAACCCTTGCCTTACAAGCCAATACCTTATGTTTACCTTGTGGTAGGCCTAGTCTTACCCAAAATCAGATGGATTCAGAGGGTTAGTTTGAAGAACTTACCCTTACCCTGCCATGCAATTGCAATTAGCTGTAATGACTTCTCCGCTGTCTTTCACAATGATCCACATATTTAGTGGTTTCGGCGGACCTTTGATGACCTTTGACCTTTGAGAGTGATTAACCTAATAACGTAAACAACTGTAAAAGTAACATCGAGATGTGCCACAGTGTACAGGACAAAAAACAAAAAGGGAATGGAATCAGACAAAAATGAAATGTCACTCACCCAGGCGAAAACCAAACGACAGTCATTGTGGAGCATCTTAATACCGAGATTGTGGACCGACCCACTGACAAAAAAGTTGTATGCATCCATATTTTTGTATGCTTTCATTTGCTGTCTTGGGTAGAAGGATGTTTGCAGGACAAGGTAGTTAGGTGGCAGACAAATCTTTCAATTTAGTTGAAATATCGCTCCTCTTCATAACATAAGGATCACATCCAACATATGTTTCGATCTTTCTCTTGTAATAGTGTCTAAAGTAGTACAGTACGGACTTTCCTCCATCTCGTCCATTCACTTCTTCACTTCCTGCCCTCCATCTGAATTTTGTGCATCCTCACAATAACGTGATTGCAAGCCACCTATTGCAGAACCTGTTATCGTGATCAGCTAAGGATTATTGTGTAGATGACAACAGGACCAAACACAATGTAGGTGGCAGTATTTAAATGATGGTTTTATGTGTTTCAATGGTTTCCGCCATGGAGAGTCAGGAGGGAAAGGAGCCACTGCGTAAAAACCTTGGTTTGTTTCATTCAGTGCATCCTGAGTATGTGGAAATATTTACCTGCCCATCCTGCTAAGATTGCACTAAGTAGTAACTGCTTTGGGAAACCCCAGAAGGAACAGATATAGTATGCTGGAATGACCTAGATGTGAGGAAATGCTAGCAGATCGTACTTCATCCAGCCAGAGGGAACAATCACAGACTGTCCACAACATGCTTGACAACACGTTCACACTCTCGACTCATCACATATCGCCTCTTGGTCAAAGCCCTTTGTCGTTGCCTTTTAACAACCTAGGTAGCCCTTTTGCATCAATTATTGACGTTTAGGGCTCTGCGGTCAAGTTAGCAAAGCTTAGAAACTACAAATATACTTACCAACAATAAATATGCAACATCCGGTTACACTCCCAAAATAAAACGCTTCCATTTTGAAACACTGCCATTTTGAAACGGCGCGTTATTAAAGTCGTGAAACGTTGCAGTTTGGTTAGGTTTAGGCACAGAAAGTACTTGCTTGGTTAAGGTTAGGAAAAGATCATGGTTTGGGTTAAACTAAGTACGTATGTCAGTTAAGACGTAAGTTAACTAACACAGTTAACATCAATTAACGTAACTCTTACGTTAAAAGATTCCTGGGCACATAGAATAGTTCCTGAAGTTAAAAATGGCTAAATGTGACATTTTATGAAAGCTTTTTGTCAGATGCCTAGCAGTGGTGTTGTCATGAGTTGCAACAAGAGAATGCATAGTTCATGTACATGGAGATGATGTGTCCTTGGTAAGCAGGAAAATAAATGTGTTTAGAACAGTATGTTTTACAATTTGTCAAGACCAGATGGATGTACTGTTGGTTAGTCTCTTCCTAAGCACTGTGTCTATGCTTGTAGTCCTTGGGAAGATGAGGAGTGCTATTGGAAGTGCTCAGCTTCTGATGTCCCAGAAGTTTCAACAGTTCAGGGAGCTGTGTGAGGAGAATCTGGTGAGTCTGAAACAGCCTCACTCACACTGGGAACATGCAGTTAAAAATTACAATGATGTAACACCTTTCATCTTCTGTGATTCTGTGAAGAAACAGTGTTTGGATTTCTAAACATATTCTGTTTCTCGAAGTTACTTTTGATGTCCTTTACCCACTAATTGTTTTGTCAATTCTTTTTTTTTAAATTTTGCTCCTTTCTCCTCAATCGTATTATGTATCTTCTTTGATTTCTCAGTGACCTGATCATTACTTATGTTTCTAAATCTGATTTTGTGAAACAAGTTCCACTGAAAAATCAAACACAGTCTTTAAAAATTATTTGATTTTGTTTTTAAATTTTTTGTACTCTGATGTATTTTTCATGACAGTGTTGTCTGTCAGTTTTCTTCATGTCACTCTTCTGTCAGTGAAAGTTTCTTTTACACTGTCATTTTTTAAAATGTCACTGGTTTCCAGTCTGAACATCCTCAAAATGTTTTGAGAACGAGAGGACATCTGGTTCAGGAATTATGACCTTAACCCTCCCCTCAGATGCTTCCGTTCTACGCCAAAACAGTGACAAAAGGTTCAAACTGAAAACCAGTGACACTGAAAAAAAACTTATTTTGTATGGAACTTGTTTCAGTGACTGTACAAATGTTTCAATGGTATTTTGTACTTTTTCAGTTCAGGTTTCATTCTCAATGCCAAATGTTAAAGTCACTGTTCGGACACAGCTGGTGGTGGGAAACCACTGTCTTCCACCTCAATAAATAACTATCTTCATTAACTGGAGACCAGATACACCAGTCATAGGCTTAAACTGATTAAACCTATTTCCCAAAATTGTATAATCATTGATTGGTGACTCCCGTTTAGTTTTACTTTTGTTGCAGGACCGTATGTATCTCTTAGGATTAAAGAAAGTTTGTATTACAACTTATCAAACTCTGTTGTATATAAATTTAAATTTTCATTACTGTCAAGCTGCTTTCAGTGCCACCCAACATCAGTTGCTCTAGAACCCTCTATGTACAGTGGCACTCAAGGTGTTTTAAAAGCTCTTCAGTTATCTAAAGATGTATACACACCAAGTAGCAATGTAAACAACACCCTTCAGAATACAAGGGGGTAAATATAGTGCATAGTGTAGTGAATAGTGAGGCGCCTTTCACCAAGCAAGTTCACAAAGTGCTTTACAAGATTAAAATTGTGAGAAATAAAACCATAACATAAAGAATGACACAATAAATTATAATCAACAACAGACACAAGATTACAAACAATAGACAGCACGATGCAAGGCTAAGGCCAGTTTGAATTAGAGTCTTGAGCTTCTTTTAAAAGGCGCAGACCGAGACCTGAGAATCTCAGTTCATAGGAGTGTTCCAGTGTTGGAGCCACTACTTCAAAGACATGATCACCTTTTGGTTTCAGTCAAGCTCAAGGAACAGACAGTAAGCCCTGCTCAGACTTAAGTGATCTACATGTGATATAAGGGTGGAACAGCTCAGAGATGTTCCCAGGTGCTTGGCCATGCACCATCTATATGTGATAACAAGAACTTTAAAATGTATAGGTCAATGATGTTCAAAGTGCGTGGTCTCAAATACAACACCCCAGCTTTGTAAGACCAGACTGCAAAGCTGAAGAAAGGGACCCAATCATCTTAGCAACCATGGAAGCCATGCTATCTGAAGCTACCATAAGTCTTTAGACAAATTTGTTTTAATCTCTCTCACTGTGACATACCAGTAATTAAATATATATTCATATTGTAATTTTTTCTACCATATTTTTTACAACACATTTTGAGATGCTCTACAAACAAACTTGAAAATGACCTTAATTGTCCTCCTCCATGGCTTTCATATTTGAAGCTATTCCTTCTCCTCCTTTTCTCCTGTTATAGAACCCCAATGCCCACCCTCGGCCTGTGGCCTCAGACCTGGCAGGTTTTTGGGATATGCTTCAGCTGTCAATCGAGAACATAAGCCTCAAGTTTGATGAGCTTCACCAGCTCAGAGCCAACAACTGGAGACCCCTGGATCCCCCTGAGAGGAAGGTACATACACATGTACTTCTAGTACGCCACCAGACTGTAGACCAGAGATAACACCATCATCTGAATGGAAGGTTCAATGTTCTTTCACTCCGTGGCTTTTTTGAATGTGACTCATGTGACTGTCTCATTTCATAACAAAAGACTTTTGTCTGTGGTACCCAAATTAATATTTTTTTGCTCCATTGTTATACTGCTATATCAGAGATTTTCAGGGATGTGATTTTTCCGGATTAATCCAGAATTCCGGATTAGCTGGCCGAGTGAAAGGGAAAGGATTTAAAGACATCTATTGGCTGACATGTGTAAAGTTTTCTTCGTTTCCAAGTATCAACAAGGATGTTCGTTTGCGTTCAGCTGCCAATTCCACACCTGCGCAGTGTGTACCACAGTCGCTCTCGCATATCAGTGGTACATAAAGTGTTGGGCAGTAATTCTGCAATATTACTTTTCTCAGTAAAGAATAATATAACAGATTAATATTTCCAAAACAGTTTTTTATTACAGTTGCTAATCCAAGTAACGCTGTGCTACTGAATGCACCATCCCTGACGTGAATGCGTGGCTGTGCTGCAGCTCAGCGGCACCGAACCTTATGTTGTTGAAGTCAGCTGTTAGCAAAACAGCTAAAGGAGGACTAGAGAGCAGGGAGAGAGGTATTTTTGACAGCTGTAAGTAATGTTATTGCCATTATTGTGTCACAGTCTAAGATGCAAAGAACATTGTCATCCGTTGTAAACTTTGTGCAACCAGCAAAAGGTTTTCAACCGCAAACACTTCCACATTTATACTTATGCTAACATTTATGCCATATTTATACTTATGAAGCATCAGCTAAAGTAACACAGCAACGTGAAACTCAGAAAGAATCTCCGGCCGGCGCTGCCAGTGCTGCTTAGACTCGTCGAGAGAGAGTGGCGTTACCCAATAGTAAGTAGAGCAGCTAATATTACTTTATAAGGAGTATATGCAAAGTAACTAGTTTTTCTGAATAACTTGCCCAACACTGAGTTGACAATAAGGATCGGATAAATTGAGTATGTTTTTATTATTGCTTGTTAGATGCTATGTCGAATGTTCACTTTGACTTTGTTGTCGATTGATTAGTCTAATAGGCTACACTTTGCTGTATGAATGGTTTCTTTTTAAGTCGTCCTTATGTTAAAGGTTTTGGCAAAAGTTATAAATTAATTTCTTGTGAATGGTTGTGTTCACGGGGTCGCTCTGCGCTCCTCATCAACAGACAGGCAAACAAGCGCGTTGCGACGTAACTATGGCAATGGCTTCTGTGTAACTGATGTGATCTTGTGAAACTGTCACAGTCGTTCTCGTCTCACGCTGCCAGAGTTGAAATGTCAAAGTTTTTCCTACAGTTTAACAATAGACAGAGACTGATCAACTGTTTGAGTTTCCTGAAGAATATGTTTCTTTAACAGTTAGGCCACCAGGTCTTAAACATGCACCGACCTTTGCTTCTGTCTCTTATTCATTAAAAATAATCTATGAACTTACACTGAACTCATTTGAAAGTTAGTAGTTATTATTTATTTATAGACTCAGTTATTTCATGTTGCATGTTGCACATTTAGCTGTTAAAGTTTGCTAAAAAATAAATACAAAATAATTATTATAGAGAGGTTGCGATGGTGCAGTGGATTAGACCCTTGTCTTTGATTCCCACTGCAACACATCCACCAAATAACTTATTGTCATGGGTCATGCTTTACCATCCATGTTAAAATAGAGCCGCCACCAGTTTTATCAGCGTGTGGGGGGGTCTCAGTATTTTCCTGCTTTTTTGCGCTTTGCCAATCACATGCCTGGATTTTACCAAATCAAAGTTACTCTAAAACTGAATAGTCTTGTCTTTCTCCCAACTCCTTCTCAGGTAAGATTCAGTATGGCAAACACCCAGAGGTAATTCAGCAAGCTAAACTGACATCAACTGGCCCTGATCAGCCTTTCAGCTAAAATTTGTGGATTTTGGATGTTAGATAAAACAGGCAGAAGAATTTGCTCTGTAATAATGTGATAACAATGTGAAAATATTTCACTGGATTCACTGTGAGAAGTGAGAAATGGTCATTAATTAATGTGTCAACAGCAAAATACTTCCAAAAATCCATCAGTGAAGCACCCTGAGAGAAGACAGAAAACACAATTGGTCGTCCTTACCATAACATTTTTATCTCTCTTTCTGTTCCCTCTCACACATGATAAAGCACTGCCAGCTCTATAGCCATAGCTTGCCTTTAATGTTCAAAACCTGACAGTGATATAGACGAATAATGTGAGTTGATGTTGCCCTGCATTTTTTGTTGTTGATTGATGACCATATATTTGTTGCACAACCTGAAATGCCTCTAAATAGAAATCAAAGTCTGACACAATCTGAGACTAAGATTCAGACAGTGTGACTGACATGAACCTGTAGAACATAGTGGGCATTAGGCTCTAAATGCTGACCATGTTGTTGCTGAAGTGTTGATATAATATACTACGTACAGAGCACTTTACAAGCTTTAGTTATTCAAAAGACTTATCCTGCACCCTAAAGCTCTTTATTAACTCATGACAGAGCACCTGAAGTTCCTGGATAAAAGCCTTGCATGCTTGTTGCGGGTGATAATACCCATTGTTAAAATAGTGACCATCATCAATTTGGTGGTGAATCCCATTTGCGAAAGAACTAAAATAGCTTTAGGTGAATTGATCAACTGTACATATATTATCATGACAAAAGCAAAGAAAGTCTTATGTTGAGCATTGCTTTATCACTCAGCTTTTTTTAGTTAGTGCATGGTTGTCTGACTTGGTCTCTATGGTGATACATATGGTCTTCTTTTTGAATATGGTGGGTGTTCTTTTTCATTAGTCTTCTGCCTGGTCTCTTGCAGCATTATCTGTTGTGGCTTTGCATCATTATGAACATTGACTCTGCTTGCTTCCTCATTTGCTCTCATTGTTGTCTTTTTCTTTCTTGTGCTTTTTGTGTTGACAGTGAAGGCGCTTGCAAACAGCCATACATCAATCAGCATAACTGCAATGCCAACAACACCACAGGGCCTTGATACCACTGGGCCTCAGTAGATCCATCGTGTCTGTCTTTCCTTCCATCTGCCCATGCTTCCGTCTGCCCTTCCTTCCTTCTTTCCTTCCTTCTGATACCTACAGCCGCCTTACTATGTGTGGCTTTCTGTTATATTCTGACTGTATTGTAATTGCGGTGTCAAGATAGATGGACCGGAGAGAGTGTGGCTAATATACTTTCACCACAAATACATTTTACTGTACGGAGCACACTGTTTACACTGCACTTTCAGAGGACATCCATTTAGAACAATATGTATAAACTCCAACCATAAAGCACAAAAAGAACAGGGAATAAGGAGATTAATAAAACCAAATACCAGTAAAACCATGTGTATGCTAACAAGAAACACATGCAGTATTACAAAGGATTTATTATTACAAGATGGGTCTAACTTAGACTTTGTCTTTCCATATTTTGAAGTTCAGGATGGTTACCACCTGTGAGGATGTAGTCCAGTACAGCAGAGCTAATATGTGTCGTACCGGACTATGAAAATGCAGCATTAGTCTTAAGGCTGGTCTGAAGATGGACACGTAGATCCTGCGAGTCCATCTCAATATATGCTCAGACTCGTGTGGACGAAAGCTCAGCTAAGTACCGGTAGTATATAAAATAATAAGTGAAAACAGAATTCTACATGGAGCTATGGTAGAGAAGCTAAGATCAGAGCACCTCGGCTCTCATGAGGAACCCGTCTCCTGCAATCTACAGACACTCAGTTTAAACTGGTGAACAGAAACTACAAGAATTGAGAGAGAACTTGCTTGTCAAAGCTCAATTAACTGAAAACAACACCAATATTTCAATTGGTGTCATCGCTGTATAGTACTCTGAGATTCTGAATTGTCCTGAAAATTCAGGACCATTAATTATTCCTTCAGACTTGTCATTATGTAAATCAAATTTTTTTTTTGATATGACTTCAAATAGTTTTTAGGTCTTGTAAAATTGAGCATGCTCACCTGGTTAAAGGATATACTGATTTATTACAACTAAATAATAAGTCTGAAAGGTCAAGAAACACGAGACACAACAGTTTATTCAGAATATCAAAACCACATTATATGGACGTCAAGTTGATAATGAGCACAGCTGAAACAATAAGTTGAATAACAGTGGTAAGTTTGAAACAAGAAGCGGGTTTTCAACAGACAGGTTCAGTAATAATTTTATTGTTCACATTTGTTTTCTCTTCCAAATCCTGTCAGACTGCAGCCGTGCATTTCCATATCTCAGCAGTTACTTTACTGACAGAGCTTTGCTTACAATGTTGTCATAACTGAAATGATGGCAAAACTATGCAAATAAGCCATTATCATTTAAGGACATTTGTGGTCTCAGTAGAAAGATGGAGCGTTGTGTAGGAACAGTCCCTGGCCTAAGATAGACTTGCACACAGTAAATTAAATCAAGGTTCAAGGTTCAGTTTTATTCATTTTATTCATTTCATTTTACAAAACAGGATTGTACAATGAAATGCAGATGTAAATGTACCAATTATAATACTAAAATACCTACCTTGCATGCGTACGTCATACACAAACACATATTTGACAGAAGCGTACCGTAGGAACAATTTTAGCTGTCCTTACGCAGATGGGGTGTTGTGTAGCAGAGAAAGATTTATATAATAGAGAATGTGGAAACACTGTTTATCAACAAATATGTGGATCAGCACATGTAGGGAACAAGTTAAGGTTCCAAAGTAACAACATGTTAAGTAGCTGCAATATTACTGAAACAGTGTGTGATGCAATATGTTAAAAAATGTGGAGGACGATTACAAAAGTATTATACAGAATGTCTAAATAATCTTACCTCTTCTTTACTTCGTACAGGTGTACAGGAATATGTTAAACCAAAAGTTACCTGCACTGAAGGTTGCAGTTAAAATCGGCATCACAGGCACATACACACATTAACACACACACAAATAGATTTCTATCTTTTTCCTGAAATGTTCTCCCCTCCCCACTACCGTCCTCTCCCACCAGGAGAGGCGGCTCCCACCTCCAGTGCCAAAAAAGCCACCCAAGGGCCCCCACCACCACCCCCCTCTGGCCAGAGACCGCTCACTGGAGAGCTCAGAGAAACAGCGGCAGGAGGCCAGGAAGCGCCTGATGGCTGCCAAAAGAGCCGCATCCGTACGGCAGAACTCAGCTACGGAGAGCGCTGACAGCATTGAGATCTACATCCCTGAGGCTCAAACAAGACTATGAGGACACTACCAGGGACACACACAGGGTAGAAATGCAGTAAAAACACACACCATACATAACACTAACACAAAACTGTATGGTTGTCCACACCAAAGTTTAGGGGTGTAACCAAATATGAAGATATTATTTGGACATGCACAGATCATGCACTCTGAGTAGGTTCAACAATATAAATTGTTGCAGTAATATTCTTCTGAGTCATAACTTATAAACACACAGATAATCAGATACTGAGGATACTGAAGAGATAAATTTAGAAAGCCTATAGGTTCATGCTAAAGGGAGCATACACGTTTTTCCAAATAATCAAATAATAATAATAGCATTAATAATCATTATTATTATTCAATAATTATTCAATTTTATTAGCAAATAATAATAATTATTATTATTGTTTTCATCAGGACTTCCTTCCACTGCATGCGCAATTTCCTTTTTTAAATATGCAATAAAATCCTGTCGTTATATACACAACCTTTCACTTTTACAGAAAACCAATACAATTCTGACTTCAGTGAGTCAATACTTGTGACTCAGTATTGACTTACTTGTCTTCTTTTCCAACTACAAATCACATTTTATCATTTGATTAATTTATTTGATTAATTTAGGCATGTGGTTAAAATATTATAGTACTTTGTTTGCTAATCTTAACACCAGGCTGAAAAACAGTGTGTTTTGCTGCTCTTTCCAGTTTCACCTAAGACCGCACACAGCATCACTGATAGGTGTGGTTGGCTGTGGTCAGAAATGTGCTCCGTCACACCAGAATAATTATAATCAAACTAAAGCTGAAACTGGAGCAGATTAGACAGTTCCTAGAAACTTCCGGTATACAGTACCAAGCTTACTTCTGGAATATTCCAAATACAGATGCAAATCCAGATAGTGTTGTGACATAACCTGATAATGATACAGACAAAAACTAACTGTAATGAAAACAGAGCAGCGTGGTGGACAGCGTGGTCTAGTGTGGTCTAGAAGAGCCAGACATGTTTCCATTGGCTGCTCCGACGCTCAGTTGTTGCGTATTAAAGAACAAATATCTGTAATAATTTTGAGTATTTATTAAAATAAAAATATCTATTGATAAGAAAAAGCACAAACCACAAGCACATTATAAATTAAATTCATTAGTCAAACCCTTCCCAGATCCAGAGAGTAGATTTGCATTACACCCCTACCATCATAGATGTTGCACCCCTCAGTGGGTAGCATCAGTTAACTATGACCTGTAAGAGCTGTCCACACCACTAATATATAGTTTATAGTGTAGACCCATTATTTAGACACATGCAGCATACCTGTACAGTTTGAACACTGCCTTTGAATATGTGTCCAACTTCCATTAATTAAGGCCAATTATCATCATCTGTTCATTAACTGCAACTATGTTACAGTGGTTCTCAATAACGTGTACAGAATAAATCACTCCCTAATTTAAACTGGAGTTTCAGCCTAAACTGACCCTTTTAGTCCTTCTGCTGCAAACAGGTGACTGTTTTGTCACCTACTTGGTTAATGTGGTCATTGGTTACAGTTAAGGCATCAGTATGATTAAAACAAGGTGCTTGTTGGATCATCTAATAGCGCCCGAGACCAAGATCAGGGTTGCAGTGTGATGAACTAAGGAGAGGGCGAAGATAACAGGCTTTTCACACCTTTCAGTCTGGAACATCTTAGACGCACATCCACTCTGGACATGGTCAGAGAAAATAGTTAATTTGAAGCATACTTAAATCTTTAGGGTTAAAAGAAACCATTTATTGGTAGGTGATCAGTCAGACATTTTGTACACCGACAGTCCACCTTTACATGTTCGGAGTGACATGCTGTTGAGTGGTGGCAGTGTGTTTTCAACCTTGTAGGTTTGGTCAGATCATACAGGACTTGGTTTGACTTTTGGTAGATGCTGAGGGTTTTGTCTGTGGGTCTGTGATATAATACAAACGTACAATATATGTACAGAGGTGATGGACAATCTTACACACACACACACACACGCGCAAATAAACACACAATCATTAACCTATGATGAATTGACTTCACATGCACACTGGCTTACACTCACAGGTAATTCTTTCAGGTCTGTATGAACAGTGCAGGCTGTTGTAATATAAAAACAGTGTCTCTTTTCCCTCTGGAGAAGAGAACGCCATGATCACTGTTTTATCTTTCATCTTCCTCTCCGTCTACACACTAAATCAGTTCTTTATTGAATTTGGGAACTTCAAGTAATGATTAATTGGTATTTTCTTCCTCTTTAGTGAACCCTCTTAAAATGAGGACAATATTTTAAACGAAAATTCTGTTATTTTATAAACTTTGATGTATTTTCATAGTTTTGGAAGTCATTCTCTTTTGTTGTGATCTTTTTTTTTTTACCAGTATCACAACTGTATTCTTGGGTCACAGAGACCGCACGGAGCACCGCAAACACAAGCCATCCGACAGTTTTTAACCAAGTTTTCTAAAACACTAAGGCCCCGATTAGACAGAGCTCAGCTTTTGCAGTAAGAGGCGTCTTTTTCACTTGTTTTCTATAGGCAGTACGCATTTTGTGCACTGCTTATGTGTCCTGGGTGTCTCACATTTTAGATGCCTGGAGTGCCACAGGGTTGTGCAGGAGCACTGTATACACCTCAAGTTGAAAAAACTTAATCTCAGAGCAGAAAAGCGCTCAGCCTCATTTGTTTGTTTTTCCCCTTTGTCGAATGGGATTAGATTTGTGAATCACAGTTAGGCTAAGGACACATCATTTGGTGGTTGTCTAGCGACATTTGAAAAACGCAGCAAGCTGGTCTTTTTTTAAACCCAGTCTTTAATAAAAGGGCAGTGCACTCTGTCTGATCATGGCATTATCAGAATCAATATGGGGATATGTTTCAAAACTGTGTGATGGCTCGTGTGGTTGCCCTGTTTGTATTTTAGCTTTTGATGGCCAAACACAAAAATAAAAGTTAGGTTGTTATTTTAAATTTAAATACTGCTTGTGTAACATAAAGCCATCAAGTGAATTATAAAGTGGTGATACTGTCAGAGACACTATGTTGAGGGGGAAACAATGGCTGATAATGTTGAGAAGTGAATTGATTTGGGTGTTTGTATGATCACTTGTGCACAGGTCACACGTTTTTTTCCCTCTTTGGATTATCTTCATATCTTTTCTCCTTGGATTTCAAGGTGTTTTGTCTTTTACAGGGTACATTTACACTTAAGCAATACTGATTGGAAATAGTGACTTTTATGGAAGTGCTCAGAGATTTATGTGTAACACAAGACCCCATAATTAATAAGATGGAATAAGACTGAATCAAATATGCATTGTAGTATTAACTGAACAAAATGACAAATGCTTCATTTTTAGAAGTACTACAGATCGTCCCGATTACCCTGGACTCACAGAGTTGGCGTGTACGCTGCGTTGTGGCTGCTCGAGCTAATCTCCCAGTTAACCATGGCAGAAGCTCAAAAATCAATGACAACTTACCAAATCACCAAACTCTGAACATGTCAGCAAAATCAGGCAGGCAAAACATTTATTCTGAAATGCCCCATGTGGGACATAAAACCCTGCAGAGAACAGAACAAAACCGGTTTACAGCAAGCTGTGATCTGTAGTATTAAGCACAATATTCAAGAGGAAAACAAAGAACAAATAAACAACAAGTCAGCAAAGTGGGGCAGGCTAAATGCTCCGATGCTGAAACACCAGGCAGAGGACAGAATAAAACCGCAGCACAGCCATAACGCAGCGCACACACTGCCGGTGTGTGAACGTGGGTCAGACAACACATAAGAATGACAGTTAGCCTTCATACAAAGCTTTCTGTCAACCAATGAGCTGGACAGAGATGAGAAAAATCTACACTGCATCTTTGACGAAGTTTGAAATCGTATTCATTATCGGTGATATGATCATGTCTGAGGTGGCCTGACATTATTATCTGCTGTATATTATATCACTTTTTCTACATTGCTGTAATGGTTTAAGCTTCAGGAGGCGGTTTTGAGGGTAAATTTTACTTCCAAATGTTATTGAGAGTATCTCACCTCTACTGACGGAGGACCTGGTCACAGCAAACATTGGCAAGGTAACATTCCTTCACATGTCATTGTGATTACAGACAGTGGCAGATTACTATGACACTAAAATAGCTTAAGATAGCAAGCTAGCTATCTAACCAAACTAAAATGCCAGCCATGATCTGCATAGCTCAGGCTGAGCTAAAGAAAAAAACATCTTTGCTGTTGGTTTACAGAGCTATATCATATATCAGAAGAAGAAGAATTTGATGTGAAGAACGTGAACAAGTATATTTTGTGGTCATGACCACATCCACTGCTCATAATAATAATAACTCAACAGATTCAACTGATAATTCCCCTTAGCTCAATCAAATTTAGTTGAAAATATCAAATGTTGTAAATGTTAGTGTGACCATGCTCTCTTTGTATGTCCTATTTTTCCTGCTTACCCAGAGTTTTTCCTTTGCATGCTATTTAAAATAATGGGAACTGATCCATCCAGAGATGGTATATTGACCTTCTCCAAGATGAGAGGTTTATAGTTGCAATGAATTAGCGGTTGAAAATGATGTTTTCTTTGGTGAGAGTGTTGTTGTTATGTATCAAAGTGTTTGTGTGACTCTGGCTAAGTAGGAAGAATAATGAACACCACCAAAACCTTCCATGTACTATTTCATTTTCTTGTGCATTAGAATGACATGAACAGAAATAACAATATGGCTGGATGACAAAACTACAATGTGAAATATTCTTGTTTTGTTTATAGTCACAAACTTTATATAATATAACTTTGTTTTTGTTTTTAATTTTGGAGAGCGTTAAACCGACCAGATCAGCAAATATAAAAATGCAACTTTTGAGATAACCTTAAAAATGCCACTTATATTTCAAATGCTCTTTGACCCCACCAATGAGTTTCACTACATTTTGTGCAACATTTTGGACTTGCACCTCTCCTCTGCACACACAGAAAGGAAATTCTTGAACACTGTGCAACCAAAGATACCACTGCTCTGTATTTCAATTTTAAATACCATAAAGTATGGTAATTAATAATTAACTTCCTCAACTGTGCAGATCTATAGTATATGTCTCTACAGATAGACCCATGTTCATGATGACACACACTCTATTTTACAGGGAATCTATTAATCAAGTATTAAGTATTCATTAGCTATCTTCAATAACAGCCCAGTCCAAAAAAATCAGTTGAATTGGTTTTGATGGTTAGATAATCAAGCCAGACAAGTTTATATTGCCATGGAGAGTTTAGCTAGCTTTACAAGTCTTAATGACGGAGCATTGGTTTTGTTATTAGAAATCAAACAAAATTATAAAACTTTTTCTGGATTCTGCATCTTATCTTATCGCCACATGAGTCCCCTGTGAAAACAGTTGTATAATGTCATCTGTGTCTGTGGAGCAACTTTGTCAATTTTCAATACGTAACCTGATGATGTCACAATGATGTCATTGGGTTATCTCAGCTTGGGCTTGGAGACTACACACATGCTTTATAAACTGGAGATGTAGAGTTTGAAAGATGTGGGTGTTTAGCAGGCAGGAAGGGTTGCATAAGTTGCATTATGGGAAATTGCCCCTCACTAAAGACGTAAAGTGAGCTGCTTTGATTCTGACAATTCTTTTGGTCAGTCTCCTGTGAGTTTCCCACCTTTATGGAAGTGCACTACTAAATTGCTACAGTACCCATTGATTGCCTGAATGTTAAGTTTGGATTCATCACTTTCTGTACGGAGATATCTCCAACACTAAACACAGCATGACTGAATTTAGTCACAATTACTGCTACACTTTTCACTACACTCTTCTGAAGTGCCATAAGAAGACATTCCAAAAACATCTGGATTTCATGTTCCTCAGCTGGACCAGGTTTCAACAGTGACAAAGAAAACATCTTTGGAGCCAAGACGGTTTTCATTTTTATCTGTGATAATGCCATTTATACAGCTACTACTATAATGCCAACATTTATGGTGACTATACTATACTAACACTACTACTACTGCCAGTCTCTGTATTTATTTTCTTCTTTTGTAAAGATTAGGTGCCTGTGTGTGTGTGTGTGTGTGTGTGCGTGCGTGCGTGCGTGCGTGCGTGCGTGCGTGCGTGCGTGCGTGCGTGCGTCTGTGTGTGTGTGGAGGGGGGGTGTAATTTTGTACAGGATCTGATTACCTCTGTCCTTAAACGATGATGACAGTGAGCCATATTCAATGTGAAATACCCTTCTTATAAAGAGGAAAGGGCCATACAGATGCTGAACGTTTTTTTCTTTTACCACTTACTGAATCATTTCTTTAGTGTTCCAGTAGCAAGCTTACTGTCTGTGTGTTTGGGAGGAACAGTAAAGCAGGAACATCATGAAATGAATGTGAACTGGGGGAATTGGGAAGATTAGTGTTCTATATCATATCTCTGAACTTTTAGTCCCATACTTGCCAGCACATACAATGAGATCCTTGGACAGAGATCTTTTTGTCTGTTCCAGAGTCTTGACTGAAAAGTAAAGGGGACAGAGCGTTTGCAGTCAAGGTCCTGAAGCTCTGGAACAGCCTGGGTGAGGAAATCAGGGCGGCTGAGTCAGTGAACTCTTTTAAGTCCCTTCTTAAAAAATACTTTTATAGGAGAGACTTTCCAGATTTTAGTTGATTTTAATTAATTATCTATTTTTCTTTTAACTGTATTTTAATTTCATAACTTTCTTCCTGCTTTAGCCGTTTATCTTATTTTGTTTGCTGTGTTTTGTTGTCTTTGCTGTTGTGATAGCACTTTGTAACATTGTTTAGAAAAGTGCTCTATAATAAGTATTATTATTATAATTATAATTATTATTATTATTATTATTATTATTATTATTATTATTATTATTATTATTATTATTATGCTCTGAAAGCCATCTAAATGAAAACCTTGATGACTCTTCAGACATGATGGCTGACATTAGAATAGAGGCACTGGTTTCCCAGTTGGATATTCAAAATGGCTACCAGACAATGGCCAACCTTTGAAGAAAACTATGGAAGATCAGGGCTGCCAATATTGAAACAAAATTGTCATCAAACTGAAATTTAATTTTCTATTTGTTTGCATTTGATCTGTGACAAAGAAATGTTTAATGTTTAAATGTTCAAATGAATAAAAACGAAAACTCCTTTGACAAATAATTTTCAGTGTACTCTAAAGGCTAACACTTTCTGTAGTGTTAGACTTTAAATCTCTCAGAGGGTCATTTATTATAAAAAAGGTGTAATTATAGCCCTTCCATACTCCTAAAAAACTTTGCACTTGTACCTCAAATAATTTGATTAAATTACATTAAGAAATGTAACAGAAAGAACTAGGGCTGACCCGGAATAGTAAAGATTCAATGCTTTGATCGGTAGAGCCTGATTCAACCGGCAATCTCACAGAGGAAGCTTCTTTGAATTGAGGCTCATACCATTTTGGCCATATGGGAGTGCTCAATGTCTGATTTTAGATAGAACTACTGTTTTTCTCCTAATAAGTTAATAAACTTATAATATCAATTTCAGCATATAATGTGAAATAATGTGAAAAGAAAGAAACTTTTAAAAATTATTTTTAAAGAATGTAAATGAATCCAAAATTGTAATCCTAACCCTTAAGGAAGTGGGGCTCAGTACTTGGGATAGACCTGTGAGGAACCGCGATGTTCATGCAGTTGTCAGCCGCACGGCATGCATGCAGAACTCTGCAAAAGACCGGTGAAAGACAGGCGAGCAGAAAAGAGAGAAAAGGGTCAACAACAAACCTTATTTTAGCTGTAAATGTACAGTGTAAGTTACAGTGATTAATGCATAGAAATTGCGGCTCTGCAGCTTCTGAAGACTAAAGTGGAGTTGTGTAACCTCCAGGTAACAATGGAAAATTTAATTTCAATTTTACGCAACATTAAAAAATTGGCAGTACTGGACTTTCATAAGGGACAACCTTGGATATAATACTGCTAAAAACCCATGTAATTCTAACCATTGGTGTTCTTGGGCCGGATCTGTGTGCTGTTACTACTCAGGAAGAGATGGGAAATGTAGTCTATAAAATCAGGGTCTCCCAGACATGTTGGTCTGTTACTCAAGTGTGTGGGTGTGAGAGTCTATGTGTTATAAAGTTTGTATGCATTTCATATGTATATATTACCATAATGGAAGATGAACTGTGTGTGTTAGGTCTCTTATAAAGTGCTTCCTGAGTCCCTTGTTTTCTATGTCAGGCCTTTCCTCAGTACGGTCTAGTAGCCTACATACATTCTGTATATTAACTCTTCACTCATACCTGCGACACATGTCTTGTGTTTGTACAGAAAATGGTTGAGGATGTTTCATGACGCATGCAGACACAATATTAGTACTTATGAATCTATATCTTAGTTGAAAACATGTATTTGGTTTATTTATGCTCTTATTGATTTATTTTTTAAACTATTAGATTCTGTTGAAGTGATCTGTCATGCTCTTCTGATCTTATGTTGTATTGTAAAGAGATAATTATATGTCCAAACTATTGATGAACCCATAATAAAATTAAATAATCAACTCTCCATACATGCCTGATCTCTGTACCTGTTCACAACATGTCACATTCATCAAGTCTTTGTTTGCATTGGATTAGTTTGCATGGTGAAGTAGATATTTCTTTTATGCATCAAGTGGATTTAAAACATCAAGGCAAGGCAGGTTTATTTGTATAGTACCTTTCAAATAGAGAGGAAATTTAACTAAAATAATTTATTAAAGTAAGCTGATATTTCACTAACAGGACCGCGCCAAGTTAGAGATGATTTACGAGGTCCTGTTGCAAGGAGGGAAGAGGGATGAGAAGGGGTCGTGTGCGCTACCGAGAACCCGTGGTTGAAACTCAGGGTGGGGACACGTCTCTATAGAGGCTCGCTCGTGGAACAGCTGATGGATCGTCCCCCCGTGGTTCCTGGGAGACTGAGGGAGCTAGATGATGCTGATGTGGCTTTCCTCAAGGG
>JAPMOB010017517.1:0-19422 GCA_029875015.1 Lepomis gibbosus | reverse complement strand
ACACACACACACACACACACACACACACACACACACACACACACACACACACACACACACACACACACACACACACAACGGCTGTTGTAATAGGATCACAAGGGACCAGTGGAATTTGTAGTAGATTGTATTCACATTTGTTTGCAGGTCAATAACACTATCTTACAAAACACTTAAAAAAAAATACGCAGTAGTTTTTTGTATTTTTCTATATACAAAAATAGTGTCTTTCTAATCTCAAATTGAATGATGTGTCACCAACACTTTATGAGCTCATTATTTTCTAAAGTATACAGTAGGAGATACATCTTCTCACTTTCCTGCTTTTAAATCCTGTATTTGCACCCTACGCCTTCCCTTTTTCAGTCCTCTTCCTGTCACTTTCTGCTCCTTACCCTCCCACATTCCCATTTCACCTTCCTCACAACTCCTTTTAATAGATTATGAGATAAAAGATCCCTTTATGCTCTATTGTGGCAATGTGAACTTCCATTGTGTTTGTGCACTCGTGAGATTTTTGTGCGTTTATGTGCTGTCGCCTTGACTCAGTCTTCTTGTCAAACCACAGCTGTTGGGATTTTGCCTTTTGGACCAATAGGGACATGTATTTCTGTCAATCTAAAATGAACTTCAAGACTTTCAGGCTCATTTGAAACATGCCCACACTTATACACACCCACACACATATACGGCCAGGGCTCTTTTTGCCTCCTTGCTTGTCCGTGTAGATCAGTGTTATCAGCCTCCCTATTGGTCATCTCTTGGAGACACATTGATTAGTTGAGATCGATGAGGGGCAGTATTGTTTTAGAAGAGTTCTGCAAGGCAATAGATGTGCCTGTTTACTATTCTGCTGCCCCGTGTCCTTCGTATACCAATATTTTATATTCTGTTCTATTACATAATTTATTCTGTCATTTGTACTTATTGTCATTGTGAGCTCTTTGAAACTGTCCTTTCTGTTCACTCCTGGACAATCTAAAAGGTTCATTTTAGATATTTAACAATGCAAATATGGCCCATGAGTTAGATTTGGAGCACAGATCAGTATAGAGGGAGGCAGGCTTTTGGTTAATGTTCGGTGGAGTGTGTGTGCATATGTGTTCTGTGGGGTGGGAATGAGGAGGTGTCACCTTTGAAAAAAAATGGTATTGTTGCTTAACCTCGTTCTTATATAGCAGAATCTTGTTTCCATGGGTACCAAATCGTTGAGCTGTGAGGATGTGAAGCAATTAGTGGTTTGATGAATGTGTCTGTTTTCCACTGCCTAATAACATCCAAGGCCAGGTGTGTGTGTGTTAGTGTATGTGCAGCATTTGTATCGTGTCTTACATATGCACACATGTTGTCCTTGTATGAATGATTTGTGTTTGTGATCTGTTCCCCAGTTTAACACCAGGGTGAAGAAGACGGCGTGTTTCGACCATCTGGTTCAAGCCAACGTGAGGAACAAGAAGCTGCTGAAGGATGCTGTACAGAACATCACTGCTAAAGGAATTACAAACTACACAAAGGGCTTTGAGTTTGCTTTTGAACAGCTCTCTGCAGTAAGATTTCCCAGTTTCCTATTTTTGTTTATGAAAAAACATGTAATTTTGTCTCACTTAAGTGTAATGAGAGTTTTGAATGAGCGTTACCTTTCATGCCTCCATATTGTCAGCTGCAGCAGAGCATTGTCTTTCACTGCCATCTGCTGGCTGAATGTGTTACCTCAGCTCAAATGGACAGAATGAAAGAAATACTAGGTTGTTGCAGATGAATGACCACACTGAAATGGCAAAGCATTGGAAGTGGAGTTGTTTAACAGATCCACTTAAAATTACATGGGTGATCCACAAAATCATGCCTATACAGTAGGTTAAGAAATGTGCCTTAATATAAAAAAGATACTTTTCTTAATAGGGTATGATTTGATAAGAAATGTTAACAAGTCTGAGGCTGAGCAGTTCCAAGAAACTGCACTGTTTATAACAGCCCATAGTTTGATTGCTTTGGATTGAACAAATAAGGGTGGCACAAGAGGAAAGCCCGCTGGCCCATCCAAATAAAAAGGTTATATTCCTTGAGGGGCGTGAATGTGTCTAAGGTAGAGATAAAACCATGCATATTTACCTTACCTTAAAGGTACAATCTGTAATTCTTGGTCACATGCCTGAAACATCAGCAGCAGCAGCCAGATTTGCTTGTGGCTCTTTCTAAACCTCGCTGTGAACATCTGAACATTAACATGACTGCTGAAAGGAAGCAGGCAACACTTCAGGGCACATACTGGACAGTATAGTGACTTACTATCGCATCTCGAGGCACAAGGGGAATTTCAAGACAGGACGGGCCGAGCCTAGTGGGTCAGCATACCAACTTTAGTAGATATCTCTGCAACACAATAAATAGACGTCTTTGACATGATGTCAAAACAGTTACTTCTTCTTCTTAATCATGTTAGTTCATTTTTAAAATTCTACCCAAACCTTACAGTTTGTACCTTTAAGTGTTGATTAAGCAGGGTTTTGACTTAAGAATGACACTAGACAAGCTCATCAAAACAACAAGTATGCAAAGGTTTATGAGAGTGTGATTTAGTATTTTTCTCTGGGCCAAAATTTGATGGACCGACCAAAAGTCTTTTCATACCTTGCAACTACGTGGTGAAAAATAATACAATAAAATAATTCAAAAATCATCACATTTTCCTTTGACTAGACTAATGTGAGCAGAGCAAACTGCAACAAGATCATCATGCTGTTTACCGATGGAGGAGAGGAAAGAGCTCAGGCAATATTGGAAAAATACAATGCTGACAAAAAGGTATGTTAGACACACACACACACAGACTGGGGCGTATGAAATTGCAGTGTGATTGCTTTGCTTTTGTCTACGTGGATGTGCTCCCGTTGTAGTTTTTATTAGACTCAGCTTTTTGGAGCTCCCTTTGGATTGCAACTTCCATATGCATATCCTCCCTACCCAAAAATGTGTGCAAAAGGCAAATGAGGTTCCTACATATTGTGTGAAACAAAGAACTACTCTCTCACATGCACACACATGCACACCAACACGCTCATGCACATACATATGCACATGCACAAGGTTGAGAATATGAGCAGGTTAAACACACATAACAACATCACTGTCAAAACAGTACATGCAGTTGAGCACTTTTTTATTGAAAATGATCACATATTTTGACTGTGACTTTTTGAATGTTATTTCCAGTTGATCTTAAATATGACATCACCATAATACATTAAAACAATCATTAATATTAAATTAAGCGGAGAGGATATATCATGATACATATTGTTAAAATTAATCTTATGTTCCAGGTGAGGATCTTCACCTTCTCAGTAGGACAGCACAACTATGATAAAGGACCAATTCAGTGGATGGCCTGTTCTAACAAAGGTACAGCACAGATCACGACACATAACAGCCCAGTGCTGAATGTTGGAGGTTTGTTTCAATTTTTGCATTAGCTTAAGTTTCACTTAACAGTAGATTAGATCTTGGCAGTTTCACTACATTTTATACTTTGTTTCAACCTACTCTAAGGGTAATATAAACAATACCTTAAGTACAAGAATGTTTAAAGAAGACAGTGGGGTGAAGTAATTATGATAATAATAAGGGATGTCCAGGTCCGATCACAAGATCGGAAATCGGGCCCAATCACATTGTTTCAGACTCGATCGGAATCGGACGTTACCTCCCGATCAGGACTCGGATATAAATGTATATATATGTATATATAAATGTGCTTTGCAAACACTGTGGCACTTTTATTTTTGTATTTGTTTACATGCCTGACGGGTCTTTTAAGTTGAGGTGCTATTTGTTTTTATCTTAGACTTTTTTAATTTCGGGACTTGGTATCGGTAGATACTCAAAATCAAATGACTCGGACTCGGACTCGAGGGCAAAAAAAATCCCTAATAATAATTATAGAAACAGAGGACCAGCCGTCTTTTGTTTGGCCAAATGTTGAAGACCTTTGTTTTTCTGTGTCTGACAACTCACCTGACCCTAAACAAAGAGCCATAAAGCAGTAGAAAACCACCCTAGTATTTCAGGCTGTATCCTCTGCTCCTTACTTTGTGGTTACTGTTATGTTGTCGTCTTTATTCCTCCTATTGTTATGTTATCATTGTGTGATTGAAGCATTAAGTTGTGGTAAATGACGGCATCTAATCATTTGTCCAGGTTACTTCTATGAGATTCCATCCATAGGGGCCATCAGAATAAACACACAGGTGTGAGCATGATTCATTATTTTTCATATTCAATTAGCAGTTAACATTTTGCTAGCTCAGTGTCATTAATCTAGATAATGTGGTGTTTGCTGAATTTAGGAGTACCTGGATGTCCTGGGAAGACCAATGGTTCTGGCAGACAAGCAGGCCAAACAAGTCCAGTGGACCAATGTATACCTTGATGCTCTGGTATGATACTTTTTAGTTCTATAATTCATTTAAAAATGTTCAAGTTAAATGACACAGAAATTTTGTTCATGTCATGTTCATTTTAAAGTGATAATATTGTTGAGAATTATTATTCCTGATTTGAGAAGCGTGTTTGTTTGAATCTCCATCAGGAACTGGGTCTTGTCATCACTGGAACGCTACCTGTCTTCAACAAAACGAAGACCAAAGATGACAGGAATGGCGAGGTGCAGTAAATAAATGCTTAAACACATAACAAGTGGAGTCAGTAGTAGCAGGACCTGATGAGTATGTTTTTCCTCATCCTTTTCTTTCATACTTTCTCTTAGCACCAGAACCAACTGATTCTTGGTGTAATGGGGATTGACGTGTCTCTGGACGACATCAAGAAGCTCACACCACGCTTCACAGTGAGTTTAACAGCCGTATGTGATCACACGCATGCAGAGAAATGTATTTATGAAATCAGGTCTTAGGACTCGCTCAGCTGTGAGGAACTTGCGCAGGGTTTTCCCTCTGGTGTAATTAGTGAGAGATGTGATTCCATTAGATGTGTTGTTGTTTTCTAACGTCTACAAAAATCAGCCACAAAAAATGCCCTTCATGTCATCAATTACAGTCCTTTTGTTGTATGTTATACTCGTTTTTGGTACCCTAGAGGCTCTTCTTTTACAGGTTTGGTACAGGTTTTCTGTACACAAACATTTAAATGCCTTCTCTGTTCATTCTTTTGCTTCAGATTGGCCCAAATGGATACTACTTTGCCATTGACCCCAATGGGTACGTCCTGCTGCACCCCAATCTCCAGCCAAAGGTATGGCATCTGGCCATATCACTTTGTGTGGCTCAACAGGTCTATGTTTTGAGGGATTATATTATATTCTGACTTTTCCACATGTTAAAGTAAGGTTATAAATCAAGAACAACTGGACTTGGTTGAAGATACTCAAAGAAGTTTCACCTCCCATTCATCCAAAAGGCTTCTTCAGTTCTTAGATGACAGGCAAAATGTCTTCAAAAATGACTTCAACCAAGTCCAGTTGCCCTTGATTTTTAACCTTGCTTGGATGACTGGCAACCTTCACAGACACTATTCCACATGGTAACACGATAACCGCTTACACTCACTGAATAATATGCAGGCTCGCAGATGGTGCAGCCTCTTTTCAAACTTTTTCATGGGCCGTCGCCCCATCAATCTTTGTAAAGAAAATTATTTCCCCAGTTAGAGTATGACTTGATATCATCAGTCTTCAGATGTCGTCTAGAAGGTCACTCATTACCATGTGAGATAATATAGATGTAGACTTGGCAGCAATGTGGCATATATGTTTAAGAATTAAGGATAAAAAGAGGCATTGTGGTGTATAGTAGAGATAATATGTTTGAAAGTGAAAGTCTTACACCCCAGAATATAATTTAATTTGTTCCATCGTGGGAATATATGCAGCTACTTTGTATTTCTTATTTACATAGATAAACTTCACAGTTTTCCAACTTGCTTTTTAACCAGTTCAATTCATTAAACATTTTGATGACAAGTATGTAAAAAACAAGGCCCAATTTTGAAATAATATGGAAATATCCAACAACTCAAAAACTAAATGTCACTTACCGTATCAATTTTATGCTGTCTGTTTCGAATGGCTAAAGGCCCTGCGTAGTCTTACAACTCCTCTAATAAATGCAGCAGGACCTGTAGCCACTGGCATGTATAAGGATGCAACTTTGATCCCGCAAGAAGTTTCCACTTGCTACCTTTAGCCCAAGGCCAGCAAGTTCTGTCTGTACAGTGGCCATGTGCTGCCAAGGACTGAGTTCTGTGTTTGGGGTCATGATATTTAGAGTGGCAGCTCCCTGGATCTGAATCATTGGATCCTTGGGGGGACACACTTACATCTCATCCATCGATCCGCTCCATTAAGTCAAACACTTATGGATCATATTATCTGGATCCTCATTTTGAGTTTTATTGGCGTGTTAATTCACATGTTGCTAAAGCACAGTAAATCATGTATTGGTATATAACTATGACTCTAGGCTCCTGGACTTGAAAGAGGAGGAATGAGATGTTACTCGTACAGAGACAATGGGGAAAAATATGGTGGTCTATAATAGTAAACAGAAAGAAAATAAGGTGATTGTGCTGTTGATTACGGTAACTAGACATGCAAGATATTTATAAATGTTTGGTTTATGTCCTTCTGTTTTTCCCTTTTACTGCAGTGGTTAGAGATATTGCAAAGATGCATATGTCTTTTGTCCCCTACCAGCCTGGAACATTTAACTCTGGTCAAAGTTGTGTATGTGTGTGTGTGTGTGTGTGTGTGTGTGAATGTAGAAATACTTTTCAAAATGGTTACTGAGTTACAGCTTGGAGTGACCCAATGTATGTATTTAACATCACATTTGTATATGGACTCACACTGTGACATCATCCCTGTGCATCTTTTCATAATTTTCCTAGAAAAGGATCCGTAACAGGAAGCTCAGGCTCAGTTATAAGTATGCTGTAACCTATCACGAGGTGAGACAAACTAGAACTAGTGTAGAAATAGTCCCTAAAGGTAGTAATGTAGATTTTTCTATGTTGTGGCACAGATCCGATATTCAATAGATATGGGAGAGCGGGTTAATTTGTCACATGTGTAAGTTGTCACATTTTTCATAACTCCAACACTAGAGGCTCTAAATCAAATAGCCCCTTATGTGACTACTTGTTCTGTGGTCAACTTCCTGTTAACAGCAAGATCACTCCTATCTAAGGTGAGCACACTTTCCTTATTTTCCAATTCAAAAGTAAAAAAAAAAAATGCACAAAATAAAGAAGACAATACGTGTCTTTTGATACTCTATCTGCAGGGCTATGTTGAGTCAGCTTGTCACCTGTCAGTTTGGGGCAAGTTATCACATGTGACAACTTGTACTAACAAGTACTAACAAACACAAAAAATACTCAAAAATAATAATTAGCTCTTACCACAGTTTTAAATTATACTATAATTATACTATAGATAGAATATTATATCTACAGTTTATTTGTAACTGCATTGAGGAAATATGTTTTTGAAGGAAGGAAGGAATGGTTAGAAATTATCAACAAAAAACAGAGCATGACAGCACACAACCTGACATAATGTGTAAAAGGCAGTCAGGCAGGTGAAGTTTCAGAACAAATTAATCATGAGTACAGCAAGGGATTTTGACAAAAATGACCATTCTCTGACTTGGGTCTGTCAAAAGATTACCAGAAAAGAAAATGAAAGTCAGACAGCCATGCCAACAACAATGGATGGTTATACCACACCACGGAATTATTTTTTACGTGGTTTGGAAAAGCAGACTGTTGAATATATTATGAGATCTGACATTTACGTTGATCTGTCGCCAACTGAGGTCAGAAGATTTGCCTAGCGGTTTCCTGTGGCACACCAGCTGAAATTCGCACCTATGCGGGCAGAAAAGTTACTTCAACTGAGAAAATGTTAATGCTTTCTTCGACAACGTAGACAGCGTGTTAAAGAAATATGAGTTTGAACCACAAGACATATGGAATGTTGATTAAACTGGGGTGACCGCTGTACATAATCCTGACAAAGTGGTGGCCAGACGTGGATTCAAACAAGTAGGGACACTGACCTCTGGTGAAAGGGTCACCCTGTCCTGTGCTGTCTCAGCCACAGCGTAAAATAAAGCTCCATGTTTAATTCTCCCCCTTGTCAACTTCTGCAATCATTTCCTGATCAGTGGGCCATCTGGCAAGCAAATGAGAAGCAAATCACTCTGGATGGATGAAAGATACTTTGTTGACTTCCTGAAACATTTCAGCGAACATGCAAAGTGCTCAAAGGAGAAGCCCTTTTTATTCTTTTCATCAACCGCGAATCGCATCTGTCCATTGATGGACTCAATTATGCCAAAGAAAATGGCCTAATTATGCTGTCATTCCCTCCTCACTGCTCACATTGACTCCAACCAGGGTCCAAGGTGAACTTTTTTGTCCACCTGCTATATGGCTAGTGAATGTTCGAGGTGTACTAGCCATTCAATTACGATTGCCATTTTTTTTTCGGCTGATGAGTATATTATACCTACTAGCCATTTGCATATTTTACCAGTGTTTGCATGGTGGCTGGTGCTAATTTTGCACCCTGGCACCAACCATTTAGACAGTAGTAGTAATTGTGTCCTTATTTTGTGACACTCCAGTGGGACAACTTACTCAATGAGGCAAACTGTCACAAGTGCACACTCTCAATTCAACAGTCTACAACTGCGTAATGAGATAAGATAAGAAGATGTAATAAATACAAGATATGTGCCCAAGACTTCCTTCTTTCATTTGGTATGACATTTATGCCATTGTGAGGTATGATGCCCAGTAAATGCTAGACAGTGCAAAGTGTGACAACATACCCCGCTCTCACCTACAGCAGCAGTCACTGTAGGTCCATTAACAAAGACCACACCGATGTGAGGTATAAAAAAGTAGTTTATTCTGATATGGAGAAGTATTTATAATGGAAGGGTCGAGAACAGATGTATGAAGGGGGTTGCTTAGAATTTGGTGGCCAGAGCGGCTAGGAACCCGGGGGTCGAGACCCAGGGTTGAGGCTCGTCTCGATAAGCAGCTTGCTTATCATCTCTCCCTGTGGTTCCTATGGTAGAAAAAGAAAAGTTACAGAAAAGCCTGGAATGACCAAAGTTCAGAGCACAGGATGGTTTGGGTGTGGGGAGGGATGTGACAACTAAGACAAATGAGAAAGAAAGGGGTTAGACAAGCTTATATACGTATGTACAGGTGATTGGGTTAGGAAGGCACTGGTGGAGGAATTAAATGAGGCGCAGGTGGTTGAATTAGTGAGAGAGAGAGATAGAGAGGGATGGTCTTGTACCTGAACTTTAGTTATATAACTTTATTAATCAGTACTCTTACTGTAGGGAATATTATGCATCTGTTATGTGATCTATGACCTTATGTCTGACTTCCCTAAACTGAAGTGACATTATTCTGCCATTTGTAATGACGACTGTGGTCATGGAAACTTTTGTGTTTTGATGTTTCTTAATTGGTGGGAGAAAACAAGTGACTCCATGGCTTGCACCTAAATGAGGGTGGACAGCGATCCTTCATGGTGTATTTAAAATATTTGATGATTCAGCATTAATTAAAAAAAAAACAACTTAAATAAAATAGAAATATACAAATGGTTACATTAATAAAAAGCATTTTTCTAACTGAAAAAGTACTTGTTTTTTTGGGATGTTTTTCATAGTTTGTGTGATATCACACACAAAATCATTATCAGAATTTCAGAATATCAGTTTAATTTAGTATTATTCAACAGCATTGCTATTATAATTAATTTCCCATCAACCCTATGTAGTGAGTGTGTGTGTAAGGCTTGGAAGACAGCCTGTCAGTCACTCATTGTCTCATTGAATCAGCCAAATGGGAGATTTTGTGAATACTGATGGTGAACTTGGGCCCTTTGAACATTCCCCTTGTCTCCCTCTCTCTGGCTCAGCAGTGGCTCTTTCTGTATTCCTTTATGTTTGTACATGTTCCATATTCATTACTTGAATCTGCCATGTTGCAGCAACATTTTTATTTTGACCTCACACCTCAGCTCACCTCAACACATCTCTTGCTAATATACAGTATTCTCTGACTCTCTAATTCTTTCTCTTTTAATCTTGTTGCTCCTCTTTTCCTGCTCCTCATTTGATCTCTTTCATTTTGCCTTTCACACCTTCCAGTGTTCCCAGTTTGTGTTCCTTTCATATTCTCTCCTGTCTTTCTTGTATGTTTGTTTGATGTTTCATTCTGTATCACACAAGTGCTACACCTCTTGATCTTTTATTCTTTCTTTTCTCATTTTCATGTTGAGATGCTTCATCTTAACCATCTCCCTTTGCTGCTCCATTTCATTTCACTTACCATCAAATGTAAGGAACTCAGCTCATGCCATTTATTTGATTATTTTGTATATTGCTTTGCTTGTCCTTGTGCTGATTCACACTTTATCTGCTGATATCCCCTGCAATTTCCCTGTAGCAAAGCTCTATTCCTCAATCTCTTGCTTCTTTTAAAATTAAAGTTATTATTGATTTTCATTATCATCATATTATTGATTATTGATTTTCAGAGTAACTGATATATGTCAACCTAAAAACAATGTAGAAAACACTGTATTAACACTAGTATGCATCACTCCACACTTTGAGTCACAGAGTGAACAAACGCTGTGGAGGATAGACTGGTATCAGATTCCATGTACTGCTGTTTTATGGAAAGCACTAGATTACTGCTACCATTTTATACCACCATAAAGCCACTCAGACGTATAGGGTTTTTAAGAGAGGACATTAATAGGGTCCAGTGTCACTTTGTATCAAATCTGATTCAGCTGTGTCTGGTGTCACATACATGTTGTCAAAACACTGCCATATGGTACCCTCTATCTTTTATATCATGGATTTGATTAGATTCATGTGTTAAGGAAAATGCCTGGCAATGCTCCTGACATAAATACAAAAGGACACTGTTGCTGAAATAATTACTGTCCACTATATGTTACTCAGTGGGAGTACCAAGATGCAGAGGGATATTCTTACTATGGCTGATTGCCATAGTAAGAACCAATCTCTGAATAACAATTGTAAAATGGTCCACTGCGTTTTATAACATTTTACTTTATCATCTCAGCAGGCTTTAGATAGAGCGATATTAAAGTAGGTTATTACATAGTAAACTTTACTTCCAGACACATGACTCCTAAACTAAAGGGTTCTTCTTCTTTGTTTTGTTCACATCATATTGAAATCTCATCCTTTCCACAGAATCCTAAATTTCAGGAACCCGTTACCCTAGACTTCCTGGATGCTGAGTTGGAGAATGACATCAAAGTGGAGGTAGAGTGTGCTGATACATGTAAATCCCACCATACACAAAAACAAACAAACAAACACACACACTCAAGCAAAAGTAAACACATTCAGGCAGGTATTCAGATGTCTGATGACTTATGTCTCTTAGAAAAGCTATCATGATCAGTTCCTGCGCGTTATTTACTTAACTCTCTGTCCCTGACTCTTTAGTACGAGTTTATGAGACAAAATGTTTTCAAATCCGCTGATAGTGAATCAGATCCAGCAACACTGGAACTACATGCATACTGTCTGTTTCTTCGTCTCTCCCTATAGATCAGGAAAATGATGATTGATGGTGAGATAGGGGAACGTACCATTCACACTCTGGTGAAAACTCAGGATGAGGTAAGAGAAATACTTAGGGGCTTAACATATTACAATAGAGTATGTTGGGGAACTTTATTTCGGATGCTTTGGAAGTGGGCTCCTATTATGCTTCTGCATATTCTGCAGTGACCCTGCAGAGATGTCCTCAGACAATATATTGTTATTTCAGTGGGACTGAAATAACAATATATTTTCAATGCAACATTGTATCTATCGTCTAACATTTATCAAGCTAATTGATTTTTTTTTTAAAAAGTAATGTTTGCTTTTAACTTGCATTTCATGTTTCTACATATTCAAAGTTGTCATGCACTCGGCTACAAGTAGACATACATTGTTTGCAGTAACTAAGGTAATCTTGCAGTGAGTAGAGCTTAGCTTATCTGTCAATTAATGCAAAGAGAAACAGAAAAAACACAGATGAGCTGATGATGTGCCAGACTTCCTTGTTTGAGCTGAAAATTGTCTTTTTATAATCTCTTTTCACTTAGATGTTATAAAGATATATGAAAAAAATGACTTACAATACCATTACAAAGCAATTCAGTTTGACAGGATGACAGTTCTTGTGTATATCATCTTTGGCAGAGGTACATAGATCGAGGAGTCAGAACCTACACATGGGCACCAGTCAATGGAACAGATTACAGGTGAGCCATCTCAGCAATTTTGTAATATTTCTTTATGGTTCATTAAGCTCTCTCTGTGTCACTGAAGACACTTCACTGCCACCAACTAGCACTCCAGCTGATGGAGGACACTTCTTAACCCAACAGGGGTCACTCTCTTGTTTCTAACATCAGGCTATGCTTGGTGAATGAGAAATACATTTAAGAGATCATTTTTGCATTTCACTGAACATGCAGAAAAGCATTGCTTAGAGAAAAAAATAGATACCGTATAGAAAAAATTACATTTTATCTCTTGATTGATAGAAATTCAATATAATGAAATGCTGTATTTAAAAGCACTCCACAGAACATTTTGGAGAATGTTGCATACTTTGAATGACCTCTGAATTGCAAGAAGAGTTTAGAAGAGTTTCAGTTTCCTAAAACAAATGACAGTGTGACTGTCCTTTCTGCAGCCTGGCTCTTGTTCTGCCTAAGTACAGTGAACACTTCATTCAAGCTAAACTGGGGGACGACATGAAACAAGCGATGTGTGAGTATAGCATATGTTATTTATTTATTTAACCTTTATTTTAACAGAAAGGTCCCATTGAGACACAGTCTCTTTTACAAGGGAGTTCAGCATACATCCTTATGATAAACAGTGCAAACATATCAGTCAGATCTTATTTTTTTCTGGTGCCTCACAACCCACTCTCATGCATGCTTTCTATGGGTCATACACTCAAATATCTCCTCTTGCTTTGTATCACTTGCTCCTAGCTGGAACCTCAACCACTCCTTTGTATTTTATGCTCAGATCAGCGAATCCCCACAGGGTTTTTCTTTTGTAGTGTAACCCACTGGTCAGTTGCCTTGCACTCCCACACACACTCATCCACATGCTTTCCTTCTCCCAGACCCAGCCCAAGCACCAGCTCTTTTGATCTTGTCAACATTTTGCTCTTCTCTCTTTCTTCACTCCCCTCTTCTGGCCCTCCTGCTGACTTAGGGGAAGACGAAACCTCCCACACCTCCTCTCCCTGCTCATTATCACCTCTCCTACCATCTTCGTCTGCACTCCACCCTTTTCACAATGTTTCAGTGGCCAATTCCACCTCTCTAACTCCCTGCAACTTAAGCCTTTATTTTCCTTCCTAAATTTGTCATGGGGTAACATGGTATCCAAAACAGACAGACATTACTCTTTACTTTTGTCTGTCTTTTTGTTTTTCCTCTGTCTCTCTTATCTAATCTGTCTAACCTCTCCTCACCTCATTCTCCATATTCCTCCTGATATCCCTCCCTTTCTTTTCTTTTTTCTCCAGATATTGTTTTTTGCTCTGTTTGTGCTCTCAAGGCTGTCTCAGTCTGCGATGCACTCTGGCTGCTTCTCCTCACTGCTAATAACCACAAGGACAAAACTCATTCGTATACACATAAACTATATTTGCAACTGTCACTTTTCTTTGTATTTTGATTCTAAAGCAAGTTATTCTGTCCTGTCCTGCTTCCACACTGGAATTTTACAGCTTCTTCTTGGGGCAAGTACTTGATATATTCTGTCCTCTGTCATCCTCTTGGCATGTGATGCTCCTCTACTGCATACGCATGTTTGTCCTATACATGTTTGTTTGATTACATATGGATGTATGGATGGTTGGATGGATTGAAGGGCAGAAAGACTCTGTGGTATAGTTGGACATTGTAGATGCATGCAGGGGATAGTCTCTTTGATTAAGGGATATAATTAGTAGAAAAATACCGGAATCAGCACATAACCATCTGGCTTTAGTGGATTTTTGATAACTTTGATGTGAAACCACACAGCATAAACAGCTAATGGTACAGTTATTCCAACAGATGAGATTTTGACTGAGTGTTTTGGCCTCTGTATCACTCCCTCTCTACCATAACGAGGCTGTCACTGTGCCATAAAGGCTGTCAGAACGTTTACAGGCCTGTTAAAGAAAGTAACACACCATGCCTTGCTGTCACAGACGACTCCGATAGTGAGTTTGCGACTCTAAAGTTCTCTATGTACAGCCATCTAGAGTTTCACACTGGAGCCAGACCTCCAATACCTCGATCCATCTTACTGTGTTCCTGCAGTAGGTGGTTCCTGCAGCCACTTGTCCTCTTCATACATTAAGGAGGGTCCCTAGCCGAGGGTGTGATGGATGAACAAAGATTTTTTTTTCATCCATATAGCAGGAATGCTGCATGCATTGAATCAATGACCTAATACTGCGGTTGGAGAGATGGTGACAGAGGAGTAAAGAGCAAGAAAGAAGAGAAAGAATGTATGGTGTGGAAAACGATTGGACATAGAGACACCCTGCCCCGACTACAGAGACAGAAGTACAATGAATCTGCCTGTTGTGTTTTATGTGAAGGACATTGTTTCATCCTGCACCAGATTTCCATGACCCCGAGGAAACTCGGTGCTCAGTAATTTTTTTCACAGACTGCGCCACACGACTCTATATATCTTAAATGCAATGTCCAAAATGTCTCCATTTTAAGAGACCAGTGAATGATGGCCGCTGATGCCTGTCATGTCATTTATGAGATACGAATTACCAGACAGTATTTTAAATGGAATCCAGAGCCAGGGCAGACAAAGCATATAGTGGAAGGATTTTTTTTTATTACTGCTGCATGTTTACATGTTGTTTCCTTCCATGACTATGCTGTAGTCCCAGATTATTTCCTGTTCTGCATTTCTAGAAAGTGCACTAAATCTTTTTTTTCAATGTTCCTGTTAGAGCTAATATTCTTTCACTGTAGCATTATATTTTATTACCTACCGTGGGAAATATCTACAATTTTCAGCATATTTTCCGAGGTATGACATTATTTGTCAGATGATGAATGCATTTTTATCACCATTTGTCTTTACTACTTTCTCCTCTCCTCATCTCTTTCTCTCTGGGGTCACAACAGGGCAAGAAGGCAAGTATTTCTCACTCAGTTATTCTCTCATGTCTCCCCACTGCCCCTCCATCCACACTCTCTACCTTAATGTATCACCTCATATCTGTCCAATATTTTATGTGTCTCTGCGCGTGTATAAGCATGTGTGTGTGGGGGGGTATGAACACTACTGTGTCCAAGTATTGCCCACTGGTTTTACTTAAAATGTGATATGACCATCGACTTGTCATGTGTTTTTGGATTCATGTAGTCATCTCACAGCACAAATAGCAATGCACTTACACCATTTCATAAATTGAGATCACACTTTCTAGCGCCTAATCCGCAGTGTGGAATATCCACCATATTATCAATTATAGTATGAGTCTAAAGCAAGTGTTATGTGTTTCCAAAAGCCATGGAAACTATACAGCTGGAGAAGTTCGATGACTTTGGCTACACCTACATCGCTCCAAGGTGAGTGTTCCCGAAACTATTGTACAAACCCGCTTTCACTATACAGGAACATAAAAGGGGCTGAGATTGAAACTGATCAATACTGTTTCTTCAGGGAGTACTGCAAAGAGCTGAAGTTGTCACTCAACAACACCCAGTTTCTCCTCGACTTCAGCCAGTACATTGATAGGAACACTCCAGATGCATGTGAGTCATGCATCTCTTTCACTGTTACTTCACTTGACACATTTGCACTGGTTGTGATGTCAGCTTGCTGCTCTGTTTGTATTCACTTGAGTATTATAATACCACTGACCCCAACAATGTCACCTAAATCAGTATACAGTGTGTTGCACTGCTATGCGTGCAGTAATGACACTGAATGTTTTTGTGTATGCAAACGTGCATAGTCTATTTTAATGTTAGTATGGTTTTCACTCTGACTTCACATAATGATTTACATCTGAAGGTCAGAGCATGACTTCATTAGAATAGTATGGTCTAAACAGAGTGACAACAGCCTGATCCACTGAGTTTCCTAGAAGCCTGATGCTGTCATGCTACGCAATGACTCATGATGTTTGATTTGTCATCATCTAATGGCGTTTCCCCCTAGTATGGCTTACCACCATCATCCAGCTAATGGATCTCGGTATCCTCGATCCATTTTAACCCAAGGTCAAGCCATATACATTATTATCATTAATGTCCTTCTTGTTGGTGTTGGTGCAGTACTTATGATACACGATTTATTTTGAGTCAAACCCGGGTTGGAGTCTTTTTTTGCTTAGTAAGGTTACTAACTGAGTGAAATGACCCGGGTGGCAGCCATGATAAAAGATGTTCAAGTTCTGTGTGACATTTAAAGTGATGCACCATTCGGCCATTCATGAAGACAAACTTTCAACAGCACCGACATTAACTTTGTAACTTTTTAACTTTGTAGTTTCACCACTCCATTTCCAAATGTATTGACATAGATATTAAATGCACCTTTTGTGGCGTTGAGGCATTCATTTTGTCATTTAGAGGGACATAGAGAAATTTGTTTAGAACAAGACTGGACATTCTATAACAGTTATCCTTGAACATTAATTCAAATATAATAATAAACCTTTACGTTACCTGACAGATCTTATACTTGTATTTGGTAACACAGACGAAACAAAAGGCAAGATTCTCTGTTCTCCCCAAGCCTTGATATTTTCCTGGTTGAATTCAATTTCTACATAGAAACAAATATAACACGCTCTCTTATATTTGAAAGATTTTTGTGTGTGTACATGATATTGACTTGTATTGATGTTATTGTTTATTTATAATGTTTAGACACTCTTTTTCGATTGATATTGAATTTGTTTTACACACATTGGAATCTTAAAGAAGAATTTCTTTTCAATCCATACCAGCTGAATGTCTGTTTTTTTTATAATGTTTCAAAACGGTAGACCCACATCAATAACATCCGTCATCGCATCATTATGTAGCCTAGTGTAAGTGCTGTCAGATTCTCTTAGCACTTTTTGAATTCTGCCTTTCATCTTTCTTTGACTTTGTGATATTTTCCATCAAGGTGGAATGTTTAGGAAAAGACATAGAACGTAATTTTTTGATTATTGGACTGGAGTCTTTAAAATGACACTTAAGGGAGGCTGTATTGACTGTGTGCTAACATTTTTCCTTCATGAAAAGTACTTGACACAACAAAACTCTGTACCTTGGCATTATCTCTCTCCTAAATCTCCAACAGCCAATCCCTCCTTCAAAGTACTTCCTGCTGTTTGACTGTCTCGTGGTCACTCAGAGAAGACCTATAAAAACACGTCTCCCTGCTGGATGATTTCCTAACAAGTACCATGTCCAGGGAAAAGATTTGGCTGAACACACTTTATCATTCTGACTTTCACACTTAATTTCACACTTAACTGAAAACAATGCTTGGTTAAGTACATTGCTCAGTGGCACATCAGTAGGACTTTCTTGTGTGAGGGTGAATGCATAAGATTTGTAAACATAGCCTGTCATTGCTTACATTACCATATTTCCCTACTAAGCACTGTTATTGTGGTGTTGTGATGTCTGCGATATGTAAAATGTATCTTGTCTTTAATCCATAGGTAATGTGTCCCTCGTGAGTAGATTGATCCTGGATGCAGGTCTGACAGCTGAACTGGTTAAACTTTGGAATGAGCAGACAGTGTGAGTGCCAAACATGTCTATCCTCTGTTTGAAGCAATGCAAAGATGGAACCTCTTTTTCTACCTTGTGTTATTTAACTGAATGTGAAAAAAGGAGGTTTCTTCTTATATGGAAATCTGTGTTGCATATGTCCTCTGTTGCTTTGTACTAACATAGCTGATGCTTATTTTGTGCACAATTTACAGAAAAACTGAGAGAGTTTTCTTTCTTTCTTTCTCTCTTTCTTTCTTCTGGGTGATTTGATCATGTCTAACTTGTGAAACATGATGAAAGCAAAGCACAAAATGCATATCACACCCCACCACACTGAGCTCTGCCAAGACATGCAGTTTTAAGAGGAAAATTAAATTATTATATCAGTGTGTTTCCTTTCATGGTATGCCCACTTGTCTGAAACAATCTGAACAGACACTTACACACACTGCAGGGTATCTGTTTAACATTAGGACATACAAAACAAGTGACTGTGGGCATAAAACAATTTTTGTCGTGTCTGCAGCTTGGTCACTTTTTCTAATTTTCGTCAGTGCGATTGACTGTGATGTTTGATTGGCTGTTGTTTTCCATCCTCTCAGTGATGGGATAACGGCCAGGTTTGTCGCCACAGATGGAGGAATCACAAGAGTCTACCCAAGAAGGTACTCTCCCCTCTCAGTTTACTTCTAGCGCTCTGGCTTTGTGAAACAGCACAGCAAGCTTTGCCCAAATATCTGGTGGTGTAAATGTGTGAAATGAAAATGGATACAGACTGTAATACTCTTAGGTTGAGCAGTTTTGGCTGCTTTACTCACCTGCTCCACTGGGTTATTTTCCAGAGCATAGAGGATTAGACCCTTTCAGCTGTACTCCCAGAGCTTGCCAGGGTCAGAACAGGACGTGGGTCAAATCCACAGATCCAGCAGCCAAATGCAGCTCATTTCCTTTAATTTTCTTGCTGCTACTTTTGTCTGAACTACACTTGTGGGTTCCACTCGGTCAGAATATAACATTCCAACTGAAGATGAATGCATATTCCTCCTGACTATAAAACATGAAATACAATCAGTTATTGCTTTTACTGGATCATGCCCTTGACATATATCAACCGCATTGGGTGTAGCTGATTTCGATGACTAACATTTGGCTGCGGATTAGAATATAAATTGTTCTGATAGATCAAACACATTTGCTTGATGTTTTATGCCTATAATGGCCCATATATAACATTACGTGACTATATTAATGTTTTCAGTGCTGGGGAAGAGTGGACTGAGAATCCTGAGACATATGAGTCCAGCTTCTACAAAAGGACCCTGGACAATGAAGTTTATATTTTCACAGCTCCATCTTTCAACAGTAAGTTTCTGAAAGGTTTGAATATGTGTATGTGGCTGCACACTTCTCTGTGCATGAGTATTTTCCGTGTGGCTTGGCACTGGGCCCATCATGCTCTCTGCCTTTGGACGTCATCCTAACCCTACTGGCAAAGATCACACTCTCAGGCCTCTGATATCACTCTCTTTATCCTTCTCCTTTTCCCGCTGCGTCTTTCAGCGCACATCACC
>JAPMOB010017491.1:0-13616 GCA_029875015.1 Lepomis gibbosus | reverse complement strand
ACACACACACACACACACACACACACACACACACACACACACATGCTGTGTATTCGTGAACCATTATTGTATTTTCTATGCAAAAAGCAATGCTGTGAAAACATACATTTATCTTATCATATACTTATTTTGGTATGTCTATATTGTTAGTTATTTAGGCAAATGAAAAGTTTTTCTCTGCAAGTATTCTCGATTTGGTTCTTTAGTTCTTTAGATAGAACTTGAGCTTGAACTTGAAAAATGTATTGTTTAAAGAAAAAGTAAGGGAGTACCTTATTTTGCAACATTTAGTCTTTCTCTCTCTATATACTACATTTTTAATGATACTTTTAAAAAATGAAATGCAAACACGTCTAAATCAAATACAAATTAAACAAAGCACATTAAGTGTAAACCATAAATGAAAAATAATTCAAGCCGGAATTAAACATATTAATGATTATTCACAATTACTGTGAAAGCTGGAATAATAATTCATTAAATAATGTATTATTTATTTCCACAGTTCCAATTTTGGTATTTTTCGGCATTAAAAAGTTTTCCGGTGTTGTTGTAACTTTTGCATCTTCGCAAAAACATATAAAAATACTGGTTTCAAATAAAATTCATTAAAATCACAGAATGTCTCATTCAAGTTCGTGACCGCATTCAAGTTCAAGTTTTTGGAACTTGTTGTGCTAGCATGCCTGCAGTTTCCTTTAGCTCTGCCTTTGAAGCATGTTCATGAAACACTGCTACGTATGTATATAAAATTAAACAAAAAATTGATGTATTGATAATATCTATTTAAATAGCATTTTTGATGTTACAGGTTTAACAGAATTAACACTTTGAACATACCATTTCATCAAACTCACACTCACAAAGAACACACACTGAAAGGGCAAAAACAGCCAAGAATATAAAATTATGTTCACTATTGTTGTAAAAGTATTAAGATCTGACTATAGATAATTATTGACTTCTACATACAAATACGTATGTTTGGTCGGGTACTTGTATTTGCATAGGTGTGTGTGTTTGATCATGTACTTGTATTTGCATGTGTGTGTCCCATTATTGGTTTTTCTATATTAGCTGTGTAGCTGCAGTAAAGCTGAAGTTTGCTTCAGTGGACAGAATGCTTCATTGTGGGCTGTAGGAGGCTGTTGGATTGGTCACGTATACGTTTACAGAGAGAGAAAATACTGCAAACCTTCACCACCCTGCCATCTGCCTCTCAACATGCAACCTTCAACTGGACCCCCGCCATCCACTGCCAAAAAGGCCTTAGGGGTGGAGTAGTATACTCTGCCAGCCAAAACCATGTGTCCACTGCTAGTTAAGCAGAACTTATATTCATATGAATGAACATAATCACCTATGTATCGAAAAGCTGAATCTTTAATCACTTGAAAGCTTTGTGTATCAGGTTGGCTAAGCCCTTCAAAAAAGTGCCTTTTCTATAAACCCAGACAGGCAGCTGAACATCTGAGAAGACATTAGAACTAAACAGACCAAAGATTTTAGATTTTCAAAACTGTGATACTATATATTTGGGTTCTCTTACAGGCATCACTACAAATTAAATGTTATACATGGAACTTGTAAATTACTATATAAATGTCTCATTCACTAATGCAACCTGAATTTTCCATTAATTTGGTAAAGTTAGCTATCGCGTACCTGACAAAGAGCCAAATGAGCCAAAGTAAATTAAAGATTTATCCAAAGTAACTTTTGTAAAGTCAAATTCATCATTTCACAACATGTTTGTATAACTGCCTTATGACTAGTTAAACAATACAAAATGTTACTAAATGTTACAACATAAAGTCTGTGAAATCCCATGTTCAAAGAAGAATGGTAAAGATCCATAACAAAAAAAATAAGGAAATAAGTTGATCATCAATAAAATTAGATGTATACAGGCAAATGGCAGAGGGATTGACTATTTTACAAGCATTTGAGAACATTAAACAGATCAAAGCAATCAGTACACCACGTACTTCTTCATACAGTGCATATTAAACCCGGGCCACATCACTCATATGAAATACCTTCACAACCGTGGCTTTCCACTCATCCACTGATTACCTCAAAGTAGGATTATCCTGGCAGCAATCAAAGTGCTATTAATAACTTTTGGTTTTGCATTACTAAATTACAAATAGGTTTTGTGGAGGGCTGGAAAAAGTTATAGAAAGCATTTTTGAAGTTATTAGCTCTGTCACTGTCATATTTTCTATTGTATAAGGTCCTAAACTACATGAGTATGTGAAGTTTTATATTCAGAGGTATAAATGTGCACTCATGTAAAAAGAAACTTTGTGTAACAACCTCAAGTGCATCAAATGTTTATTTGTACAGGGTGCCTGTTTGAAAGCATAAGGTATAAACAGACAGATAAACCACGTAAGAGTACATCTATTAAAACAGATATTACTCACCGATTTTTCAAAGCAAAGATGGTGAATGTCTGGTCGGGATGTGGAATTCAGCAGATCTTCCCGCTTTGCTCCACATCCCTGTCCCGAAGTGGAGACAGCCATAAGCTCCCATTTAGTGGTTCTTGCAAGACCCAGTGATTTCCCTCAGACTGTCCCCTTCACAGCCGTGCCTCAGCCCCAGCTCCAGCCTGAGCCTCAGTCTCACTCCCTCTTCCAGCTACAGTCTGAGCCCCAAGCTCAGGGGTGCACTGCTCGCCTGCCACCGGCTGGATCCAGGTCTGGCGAGGCCTGAAACAATAGGAGGCCATGAGGCTGTCTGTAAGGCTCCAGCTAAGCCCCTCTACTAGTTAACACGTCTTTGAATGAGGAATGTTAGCAAACAGACAACACCATGTCTGATGCATGCAAATAGCACAGCCAGTCCAGTCACAGCCTTGGCTGGGCACATGAATAATTCAGCAGTCTATATGTTCTCCCACATTACTCCCTCTATCTTCCCAAATGAAATGCAGACACTAGAATAAGTGTGCAAAGTATTCAAATGTCTGCTTTACAACCGTCTTGGTTGTAAAAATCACTTTAATACTTACATAATTACATAGCTACAAACATGCAATAATGGCAAGTGGCCATGTAGAGATACAACATGCAGGACTACTTCTGACATTCTGACGCAACAATTTTAAATTTCGCAATTACTCATTTTTTCTCTTATTGCCTTTTAATGTCTTTTGTTTGCAGTTGGCACCTGTCCCAGAAAGAGCTCGGGCTCAGCACACCACTCATTCTCCTGTTAGGAAAGTGAGTCGGTGTGAAAGAGAGAGAACAAGAGAGAGCGAGACACAGAAACAGAGAGTAGAGCCGAAGGAGGTGCGGTACTTCATGCCAGTTGCCAGCACTGATGAAGGATGAATGTCTTTAAAACACAGATGTGTACCACACTCAGGTCCTGTTCTGCATGTCATCCATAGTGGTCATCCAGACCACAAACCCACCACAAGCAGGTGACCCATAATAAATGGCGACCGGCACTCCAGGTGGAACAGGGCCCATCACATGGCGAAACACCACCTTGACGAAATTTCCATCCAAAAAGAGAGAAACTAAAGGAATACCATTAGAAGCTCATCAGCAGAGAAAAAAAAAGGAAAACTCAGTATATTTTTAGAAAACAAAATACAGATAAATGGAAGAAACAGCGCCAAAATCCAAAGTAAAGTAAGATGTAAAAATCAATGCGCCAAAAGTATAAAAAGGCCCCCAAAAAAGCAACTTGTTGCCAGGTTTTTCAGAGCTGCTGTAGCTAGTTGGAGGCAGAGGGTTAAAATCCAGCTAGTAGTGAGTGAAAAAAAAGCTCCGTCTATGGAAGGGCGGGCTGTGGGGAGGCCCTGACTGTAGAAATAGCAGCAGACTTTTTTTTCTTTTTTTCCCCCCTCGCAGAGCTTAAGTCTCCCCCTTGCGTGTGGCTGGAGCAGAAAGAGGAGAGCAAGCGAAACAGAGAGAGAAAAAGAAGAGAGGGAGAAAGAGAGGAGGAGACAGCGGACGCACAGTGAAGGGGAGAAATGCTCCGCTGATGATGAAATAGGAGGTGCGGTGGAGCGCGCGAACCAGTCACTTTTTCATCACATGTCCAACACGGCAAGGAACAGTATTTGCACTGGAGACAGGGGAGGAGGAGGGAGGGAGCATAAGATGGGTGGGAGATGGAGACACAGAAGGACACAGAGAGAGAGAGAGAGAGAGAGAGAGAGTGGGAGAGTGAAAAACACTAAATGTGGGAGGGGTGGAGGAGGAAGAATGACACAGAAATCCACTCCTACAGTAGTGCGCAGACGCAGTCCACACACTTACACGCCATACTGGGATACACTATACAGCACCTCAGCTACTATATCAACTAGTGAAAAGCAAAGCAGGAAAAAAGAAAATACATTCAGAATGGACTGCCCGGCTTAACAGTTTTGAGAGATGGTTGAATTATTAACCTTATCTCTTACTGTAGTGGGGCTGTTGTCGCTGCAACAGTCTTGGGAGTGCACTCTGAAAGGAGCACATACTCTTGGAGTGCATTAACTCTTTAGCATGCCAGAGTGAATAGAGTGAATGCACAGAATAGACCAGATGCACACACACACACTCACTCAGAAAAAAGATAAGCTTCCACAGTATTTATTTCAGTAACATGTAGCAAAGAACGCACAGCTAGGACCCTCCTCCTTGCCCCGGCGCAGTCACAAAGCGAGCTGAACGCTGCAGCTGAACCCTTGCAGCTATTTTGGCACCAAGTCAAAAGGCTGATAAGCATTTTTGGGTGAGATTTCACTGCTTTTCCTCGAGGAAAAACAGCTGCCACTTGCCTGGTAAAGCTCATTCAACAGTTCAGAGAAAATTTCTAGAAACCCCCTCCCAGAGATGCTGATTCGTCCTGTTGAAAATAGGAGGGATATAAAGAAAATAAGATTGCCTTAACAATTTATCCTAACCAAATCCATGTACTGATTTACATAAACCATATGCAAGCCAGAGAGTTAGATAGTTAACCAGAGGGAGAGACCTAAACAGCATGGCTGTTTCCACCATCTTAGATTGTATTGATTATTCTTCGCTGTAATGTCTGTCTCTCTTACACACACTAGCTCGCTTTCTCTCCCGTTCTGTCCCTCCCTCCTCCTTTCTGCCTCTGTTCTGCCACCTTCTCTACTCGACGATCACCATTTGGCTTTTTCCATTTGTGGCAGATTACTGTAACGCTATTGTACAACAACTTCCTGCCTCTTTTGGCTCTGGTTCTAAAAACTGCAAAGGCAGAGCTCGTGGCTTCAACTTTTTCCCCTCAGCCTTGAACTACAGGAGCTCTATAAAGAAAGAAAAGGAGAAAGGAGATATGTAAAGTGGGTCTTTTACTAAGGAACTATTTTGATTGCAATTCTGCTTTATAAACTGCTGACAATTAAAGAGGGCAAGAGGGGACTACATGCCTAGCAGAGACAATGAAAGAAAAAAAGGTGGGGGTTCAACTTTTCTTACATTTACTCTGTGAAAACTTTCTGTTGGTTTTGGAGAGCATTGCGTTATTAGTGGGGTTGAAGCTCATTCAGATTTGTACATGGCTGCAACTGCTTCAGGCTGTACAGTTTGTGAGGGCTGCTTTCATAGCACGGCCACCACCCCGTTCCTCTCCGGCTCTCTTCGTCCCTACAGCAGCACAGAGACTGGATTCTCCAAAAAACTATTCTCCCCTCTATTGTCTTTGCTCCACAGGTTTCAATAAAAACATAGGTGGCCAAACACAGACAATTTTCAGACAACCAGAGGAAAATGCCAGCATTTTAACAATTTATTTGTTCTCTGTCCTCCTCTCTAAAGAGATACAAGCTTGGTTCAGGCATCTACACTGGCATAAGCTATAGAATCCTATTAGAAGGAGTGCAGCTGTACGTCACATCTCGCCATGCATTTTAACCAATTGAGAAACCCATGACTTCATTATGGCTTCAATGCATAAAGCTGTAATGTGTATATGTTAAGAGACCTTATTTGGGAATAACTTGGATCATAAAACAGAATAAGTTAAGAGCTCCACACATTAAATGTAGCTGTTGTAGAGAGTATTGTATTGTAGTATGCTTGGTGTAAATACTGCACTGCATGGCATAAAGTTCATTTAAGGATACAGTTTTGGTTTTGGGTCGCCTGCCAGCTCTTACCACTGTGCTCCTCAACATTGTACCTCTGTTGCATTTCCGAATAATTGATAATGTGTTCAATTTACAGTCATTATTGTTTTTTTTAATTTTTTAGTAACTAATTGAGACTTTTAAAACTGATTAAAAAAAGTTGTTTCAGATGAAATGTATTGTTAAATGGCGTAAACCTCTAATATTTTTACTTCTTACTACTATATATTTTTTCACTTTAAATTATCAAATAAGATGAACATTGTTAAAGTCTAGAGCAATGACAGAAAATTGTAACATATAGACTTTGATTTACATACTTATATATACACATAATGAAAAGCAACAGCTTTTCAATTGGAGTACATGGCTGCAACATTTGTGTGATTCAGAATCAGTCAGTAAGGCCAAGTGATAACACAACGTGCAAGAAAATGGCGGACAGCGCCATGTTATGGACTCTGCCCGACATCATTTGAGTATAATTTTTTAGAAATAAAAATACTTCTAATGCAAATCTGTCAGATGACTATTGGCATTTAACATTTTTAAGTTTGGGATCTAAGCACCCAAAGCACATTACATTTTATATTTCAAAATTCTATAGTGGAATAAATACCTTTAAAATGATTTTAAAAATCTACATTGAATAGCAATATAAATGTTGTGTGTATGTATCCAACTTCTGTAAAATAATAATTAGATTCAATATCACAAAATTATCATGTAGATATGAGGACCTTAAATAATCTTTTAGTCACACTGATTAAGAGTAGCCTATCTGCATTCACCAAAACACACATATTTAAGTGCCAGAAATTGACAAACACTCTGTATTACAGAAAGTTCAGAATTGGGGACATATTATATAGACAATGTTTTCTATTTAGCTTTCTTTTTACAGCTACAGGAAATAGTGAGAAGAGCTGGACAAATATGAAATTGCAGTGGGCAGAAGATCTGCAAAGACAAACAATATTTGAACTTAATCATTTGCAAACATCCATCAGGCATTAGGAGGTGGGGGGGTGGAGTTGGGGGGTGCGTCAGAGAGGGCTGGTTCTGTGCTTGGTCAGCAACCACCACTATATCAACATACTAGACATGATATGTAGCACATAAAAACATATATATTCTAATGGACTCATTCAAGAGGTTAAAAGCTAACCACAAAAAGTATCCCTAGACTATGAGGGAAGACTTACTTCTCTCCAGGAGCAGGAGCATAGGAGTCTATGAGGTGGTCTTGCTTAAGCTCCGCACGTGTCTAAACAACTTCTCTATTACACCCGAGACCTTTGAGGGCACTCCCCATCGAGCAGGGAACAAAGGCCATGACCCCTAGGTCAAAAGCGTTACATGGTAGGCCAAGTGGGCCCATTGAATACTCCTCTGCTGTTTGCTTTAAGAAGGTAAAGATTACTAACACATTAACTAACGTCGATTAGGGGGTTATCCCTCATGGGACTGAGGTCCCAGGGCAGCACATCACATCTTATTAACACAACCTGGCCTTTGACCCCACCAATCACCTCAGGCAACAGACTGTGACCACCACTTTCTGCTCTCTGTGACACACACACACACACACACACACACACACACACACACACACACACACACACACACACACACACACAAAGAAGAAAATTGAGATTCATAGTTTTCATAGCAAGGTGTAGGACAGCTTGAAATAACAATTGTTGGAGAATCATGAACAAATAATACAATATTATCACTGCACAGTATTTGCACTCCTCTTCAAAAAGAAGGATGTTTGACTTGCATTAGCAAGCTGTGTATAATCTATGTATCTGAAAATAATCAGAGAAATATTTCCAATAAGTAACTTCCTAATTACTTACTTTCCTAATTAAAATGGTCAATGATTCAAATAAAGTGTTTTCAAGGCCTCTGATTTTAAAGAACAGAAACCGAAGTTCATAAAATGGGAGCATGTGCAATAAAGTTTTCATCACAAAATGGTGGACACAAGACATGCGCAGTATTGATGTTCCACATGATGAATAGTAATAAAGGGACAATTTCTTCACAAACTCTTTCTGCCATGCTATTCAAACATTTCTTTTGCATCAGTAGTGAGGTAAAAGTAAAATTTCATGCTGATTTTACTTAACCCATACATGTCCAGAAAGAGCAAGCCTGATAATGAGACATAATTCTAATCCTTGATAATGAGGCATAATTCATGTATACCATCTTTAAAATTGCTGCTCATGATCATTTGTAGTCTCTCCTAAAATAAAATACCATGGGACTATCTATTTATATTAATCAGAAATGGTGAATTTTTCCTAGAGTGTTTACTGAAAGGTCAAGTTCGTGTAGAACTTGTAGATATTACAACTGAGCACTTATTTAAAAATAAAACTATGTATTAGTTGAATGCATTGTGGTCATTTGAAAGCCAAACTATGTATTTCAGAATGAATAAAAATAGTTTATTTTATAATATAAATGAATTTGCTATTTTGTTAAAAAGCTGTTTAAGGCAACAATCTGGCATCTGTTTCCTTGCTGAGTAAGTGTTGTCCTCGTATATAATAAATAAAATCAGATTAAAGTTAATGCAAAAAAATAATTTATAATAAATAAATAATGGAAAGAAATGCATAAATAAATGTGAAATATGTTGTTAAATTAATAACTGTAAAATACAAAGGTATTTTTCTTTTATGTTATATTTATTGTATAAGAGGTATAAGACGGAAACTATTATTCAAAAAGACAAAAATGTTTAAGACGCTGATTTTGTTTATGCAAATATTTAACAATGTATCAATGTATACAACTCATCAAACTTTTACGTATTTAATTTAGTTTTTGCACAAAAATAGATAATTACACCATAGCACATATACAGCCAATACACATATACTCTCCCTGCAAAACAATTGTCTAATAAGGCTATATTTTTTCCCTGGCCAGAGATACACATAGGGGAAAACTGTGCTTCGGGTGTTTATACTGACATTCAAAAGTTTGCTCTTATATGAATACTCAAAGAAACAGATTTCAGTCACAGCAAACAATATGAGCACATTTTCAATTCTGAATTATAAACCTCTGAGTAAATTACAGGTTTGCATCTGTAATATAACCCATAAGTATTCTGATTTGGATTTAAATGAATACAGTTATGATGATGATAACTCTAATAATTGATGGCAGTATTATCCGATCACTCGTGACACATTTTAAAACATGTTATATTTAAAAATCACGTAATTGCTTGGATTATCGTGTTGTATTTTATTTCATTTTATTGGAATTTAGTTCAAATGACCTCAAACGTTTTAAAAATTGTCCTGCTAAAGTCCTCTAATCTCAAAGTGCAAAGCAGAGCACGGATTTTTACATGTGCCAGTTAGCTTTTGATAGCTTTTAAATTTGAAGGCTTCTGCCTTCAAATTTAACAAATCAAAAATACAACATCTGAAGAAATTTTAAGTCACAGTATGCACTGTGTTGTAAATCATTTTAGACATATTCTAAAGAAACTACATTTGTAAGAAAAGTCATCTACATAGGATCAATTCATCTTAACAAGAAAAAGGACCTTTTTTAAAAGCAGAAGCACAGGCTCAATTGATTAACTCACCTTGCTGTTTCTCACAGGATTCAGAAGGAAGAACAGGAGGCATAGAGACACAGAGACAAAACGAGCAAGGAAGAGTTTCTCCTGGGAACAAGCTAGAAATTATGGACCTATTCGATATCAGACCTCAGAGTGGACAACCTATCCAAAGAGGGACGCGCCCTAACTGTAACTAACAACTACCTCTGGCAGCCCTTCAACAGCCAAACATATTGTCCTGGACCAGGGCAGCATCAAACTAGGGCAGCTTAGCCATGAAATCCACATTAAACTGCAGTATCAATAATGTTATCAACATGTTGATAACAATGCATTAAAGTAATTGAATGTGTTTCCTGAGTTTATGAGTAATAGATTGAGTTGTAAATTACTAATACCTTAAGCAAGCTGAGACAGAAAGGGGAACAATCCGGACAGTCAGTGCAGATGTTTTTTAAATATTATGTATTACATAAACACATACTTTTTTAAAGTGCTGCGATATTACAAGAATAAAATTAAACCTTGATACAACATGGTATACTCATTTAACCTAAAGTCAATCCTTTAATCTAAGAAATATATTAAAGTTGAAGTAAGCACAAAATGCTGTACATTTATGTTAGATGAGATTAATTATAATGTAGAATCATTTCATATTTAGAATAAATGTTTTCTTCAAATAATTGAAGAACTCCTTTAAAGAGATCAACAATTTGGGAATTGTAATTCCAATAGTATTATGGTCAGCACCAGAAATGTTTCAATGTAGTAAAAACCTTGTATAATTTCTACAACACAGATAATAGTAATTAAATGATCTTTCCTAAACTGCACTGTAAAAATACTGATCTAAGGCACTAAGTCAACTGAAATGGACTATGATCAAAAGTCAATTACCCGTAAAAATAAAAACAGAAATTCTCCTTTTTGTCCACTTGACTAGCCTGTACTCGGCTTCTACATACCTGAACTCTCCCTTTGCAGTTCTCCCAGAGGGCTGCTAATACCTACTTTAAAACAGCCTTGCCCATTTAGTTTTATTCTCCCTCGACACTCGCCAGAAGTGCACAGGCCTGGCATTTTAGGGGCCACGTCACAACGCTGGTGTCGGTGCCACAGGGCCACAAGGAGTCCATCAGTCGAGCCATACACACTCAGCGTTTCACGATCTCAAACACGCCATGCATGCTGTTTTGTTATTTTACACATTCTCTCTAGCATCCTTGCTCTACTGAGAACAGTAAAACATGCACCTAATAAGCGTTATCCATTTCATAAACATGCTCTCCTCCTTGTGCCTTCTCCAACACAGACCCACTGAGTCCTCAGCCCCCTGAATCACTTAACAGCACTTTCATTATTCTGATTACCACAGTAAAGTAAGCTCAATCTCAGAATAGATAGACATAGATACTCACCCAATTTCCAATTTAGCAATGCCATTTAGTGATGATAACCATTTCTAACTTTCAGCACAGTAGAAAAATATCTGTGGCTTCCCTTAAAAGGGGACACAGCACTGATTTTGATTTAAAAGTGACCAGGAGAAAAACACTGATTAGGTAAATATCCGGGCTGACAGACTGTAATTGATGTGCAAAATGTTATCAGCAGAAATATATTTATCTATGTGGAAGAAAAGCAGATCTTCATTGGAGCTGGAGGTTTTAATACTTTAGTTTCTGCAAATGTATTCAAAAATGTTCATTTCGAGTAAAATATTATTTTTAAGATGAGCAAAAGACTTTAAAAAAGAGCTAACACTATACATGTCTAAAATTGTACATATTTTTATTTTATTTTATACTTTTTTTATTTTATTACTTCTACCCTGTCTTTTGCTTTGTAAGGTTGCCCCTATTTGTAGGCATTAAAAGTAATGGCCATCTGAGGACATATTTTAAATAGACATCGACTGCCTATTCAAAATATGTCCTCAGATTTTATGTGTCAAAGACTGTAAATATGTCTCTTTATAGTATATGAAATGACGTTATTATCTGCTTTTGAAATAATATCTGGGAAGTGTCTTCAAGTAGACAAATTAGTGTGAACACATACAGTACAGATCTAGTATTCTGTATTTTGTTTGGGTCCACCAGAGGGGCAAGTATAGACACAGAATAGCTTGGTTATGACATAAACATTCTACAAAAGGTTGTTTCCATTAATCTGAATATTTAGGGTGCGCAGGCATTTTGTGTATTTCTGTGTTTTGACAACTGGTTGCTCTGTGTGCCTCATACACACTACAGTTGTTTACAGGGTATACTAGATATACTATTCCTATTTTAGGTTGACTCTTTCTTATGTAAATATGCAATGTCTTTTAACCTGGAAATGTTTTAGGTTCTATGTTTTTCATACAAAGCCATTTAAATTTAATTTCATGTTAAGTGAGTGATAGAAATTATGTTTATTATTATCATCATACCATTATAATTATCAGATGATTATTTCTCATGCAATTATAATACGTTGGTGGGAACAGGCAGTCTTGTTCCTCATGATTATGGACACAGACACATAAAGCTTGGGAGTACACTACACTACAGTTTATTGGTGCTAAGTTATTACTCTCTTTGATTGAGAGTCCCTGTGTGTGCATAGTGCATAGTGCAATTATATGCACTATGCATGTTAACCGGGCTGACTAGATGGTGTGTAATAATACTTCGTTCTACCCATTATCATCATCATCATCATGCTAAAGGTGTGGATAGCACACGGGAAACTTCGATATGACAGCCCCTGACCTCTCATACCAGCTTAGAGAGGCGGAGGGTCATGCAGAGGACATGGCAGTTGAGGGAGAAGTCAATCTTATCCCTCTGGTCAGCTAGAGCCTTGTCTGCAGCGACAGTAAGATGAGATAGAGGGCTTTCCAAAATCTACACTCATTTGGCTGGGAGCAAGGCATCAGGGTAGTGTGTATTTCAAAGGAAACGCTGAGGAAAGCATTTTTTGAGGTAGCACCCATGCACTTGACAGTGTGTGTTATCCTGCTCCTGTGTCTCTGCTCCGTCCCAACCCTCAACACCAACATCGGTCATCTGTAGCAGCCAAAATGGCATGCAGCCCATGTGTCTCACTACTTTGTCTCATCTTGATATGGTTCTCATCTCACCTGTACAGACCATTTATGCCATTATCTCTACACATTACAAATACCTCTAGCTCTGCAAAGCTGCATAGGGCCGAGGGGTTAAAAGGCAGGAGAAAGGCACCAAAATGAGAGGGAGAGAAAAGCATCAGCTCTCTGACTGCTGTCAATTGAGCCTGTGCCTCTGTAATGGTGGGGGTAGGGGATAACCTGGCACACAACCAACCACTAATGCCCCTTAAATGTCAGAGACTGCAGAAAGGAAGGGAGACAGCAAAAATGAGAACACATTCATATTTCAGTATGGCAGATGCTGTAATGCGTCTGATGCTTCACACTGAGTGCACACAAGGACACCAGGAGAGAGAGAAAATGAGAAGGTGGACATGAAAAACAGGAAATGCAAAAGCAAAAACAGTGATGGAACCAGCCCCATGTGATGGTTGTCTCTATTAGACAAAGTTCAGAGTGGAACTGTCTCACTCACTCACTCACTAACACACTCACTCACTCACGCTCCCTCTCTTTCTCTCTCTGCAGACGAAAATCTGGCAGGGGGTGTCGGGGGACGGGGTTGAGTCTGGTGTTGGGGGTGGGGTTGGACTGCTGGAGAGAGTGATCTTTTTTTTCCAGCGGGGTGAAAGGCGGACGGTCATGTGTGCAGAGCTCATGACAAAAGGCCCTTTTATGTGCAGCGTATGCAGATAGACGAGGCTCCTTTGTGCACAGATGGAGATCCCATGCCTGGGTCTGCCTGCGGCAGAGAGGGAAGGGAGGGAGGAGAGGGGAGAAGAGTGTTGGTGAAG